>JADRCC010579420.1:8103-23481 GCA_019843855.1 Hylomyscus alleni
AAAGGGGGAAAAGAGATATTTCCTATTTTCTGTGGTTCTTGCACTTAGTATTCAGTTGTGTTTTGTGAGTTCTTTTTCTGAAGCCAATAAACTGCTTAAGGGGACTACTAAGAATTTTTAATTTAGATAAGAAAATGAATCATCAAAGTAAAGAATGTTACATCCTCATACTCTGGTTCCAACAGCTCAGCTGACCAATCTTGCCTGAGCACGTCCCTCCAAACCACGTAGAAGAACCAGACGGTTGCTGGCAAAGCTTAAAAAAAAAAAAAAATAATAAAAAAAAAATAAAAAAACAAAAAAACTGCTTCCATCCAAAGGCATTTTGTGCTTGGGTGAGACGTCCAGTCTACATTTTTGCAAATTGCGTAGAGAGGATTTCTATGTAAGACTGCTCTACATTTCCAACTCTCAGAAGCTTCACCCATGAAAATGGTGCCCTGGGAGGTGGCCCAGGTGCCCTTCTTTCCAATGCCCTTTGCCTTCCATGTTATTCTTCCCATCACAAGCATTTCTGGAGATGGACACTATAAACATTTCTTTTCATTTAGTTAGCACCTAAAGAAATCAAGGAAGGACGGCTGGAGAGATGGCTCAGTGGTTAAGAGCACTGATGGCTCTTCTGAAGGTCCTGAGTTCAAATCCCAGCAACCACATGGTGGCTCCCAACTATCCGTAATGAGATCTGATACCCTCTTCTGGGGCTGTCTGAGGACAGCTACAGGGTACTTAAATATAATAATAAAATAAATCTAAAAAACATTTTAAAAAATTCTAAAAAAAAAAATTCAAGGAAGAGAGATTCTGTGGTGGAGGAAATCACCAACCAATGCCAGGTCCATTGGAAAATTCAAGGCAGGCAAGATGGTGGAGGAAAAAGAGAGGAACATGCCCATTGTTTAGGAGAATGGCCGTCATGTGAGAAAGTAAAGATGAACTGGAAATCTCTTTAGAAGAAGAGGGTAACAAAAGAAGCTAGAGCTTTCTGGTTTCTGTCTGCTCTAGGAGCTGATCCTGTGCCTCAGTTCTCTATACCAAATACCACCTGGAGAGAGCTGGTCTCCCAGGAATGCCAACACACCTGTGAGCACAGGTAAGACCACCACTTCTACTCAAATTCCTGGTCCAAGAGGGACCACAAAGAGTCATCAGGACACAGGAACCAAGGAACAGCCAGGCACAGGATCATTCCAGTTTCTGTCTGCACCCCAGAGCTAACCCTGTGCCACAAGTCTCCATACCCAAATCCTCTCTGGCAAGCCACAGTCAGAGACAGCAAGACCAGCTTACACCAGAGATAACTAGATAGCAAAGGGCAAGGGCAAGAACATAAGCAACAGAAACCAGGGATACTTGGCATCACCAGAACCTGTTCTCCCACCACAGTGAGCCCTGGATAACCCAAAATACCAGAAAAGCAAGACTCTGATTTAAAATTACATCTCAAGATGATGATAGAGGGCTTTAATAAGGACATAAATAACTCTCTTAAAGAAATACAGGAGAACACAGGTAAACGGGTAAAAAGCCTTACCTCCATTCCTGATGGGACTGTGCTCTTTGTCGTCTTCCCTGGATCAGGCTGTAGTAGTTTTCCCTTGATTTTAATCACAGGACATGTTAGCACCAAGAGATTCCTTAAAGCATCTCCTACACTGGAGACATAACTTCTCTTGCCTCCATTGTGGAAAAACAACCCAACTTCTCCTATGCAATCTGGATCATTCACCCCTCCAAACCCTGTTATCAGAGGCAGCCTATTTGTCTCCTGAAATAAAATGCCAAATGATGAAGTATTCATTTCTATGCTGATTTTTAAGTGAATAGCTTGCCATAGATAAAATAAAGTGTGAAGATAAAGGTGGGCTAGAAACAGAAGTGGACAGACTCCTAAGTTCTTATGGAACTGTACTTCCAAACTCTGAGAGACACACTGGTGGTTCAGATGTTCCCTCTGTCCCATCATTCCAGATGCTCAAGTGCAAAGTATGGTTTTATTTTTCTTTTGAAAACTGACCAGATGTTTTCAAATATCCAGATGTTCTCCCTGATATAACCCAAACAACTCCATGTCTTGCCCATGTTTTATTAAGATATATGATATCAGGAAAACAGATCTCAAACCTACTTGTAAATTACATAAAGATGGAGAGAAGAAGCTTTAGCCAACTGATGCTCATACTGCCTAGTTTTGTGTCAACTTGACATAACCTAGAGTTATCTGAGAGAAAGGAGCCTCAATTGAGAAAATGCCTCCATAAAATTAGGCTCCAAAACAAGCCTCTTAACATTTTCTTAATTAATGATTGATGAGGGAGGGGCCAGCCCATTATGAGTGGTGTCACCCCCTAGGCTGGTAGTCCTGGGCTCTATACAAAAGCAGGCTGTGCGAGCCATGAGGAATAAGCCACCAAGCAGCATTTCTCCATACCTTCTGCAACAGCTCCTGCCACCAGGTCCCTGTCCTGCTGGAGCTCTTATCTTGACGTTCTTTGATGATAAACTGTGATATGGAAGTATAAGTCAAATAAAACAACAACAATAACAACAACAACAAGAAGAAGAAAACCCTAAAGCATGCCTGAAAGACAACAGGAAGAAAAGAATCCAGAAGATATACATAAGATGTGTGATGTCAAAAAATTCAACCACTCCAAAGAGGTCAACATACACAACCTAGAGTCATCTGAAAACGTTCTAGAGGCTTGAGTACGGCCTAATTTTATGGAGGCATTTTCTCAATTGAGGCTCCTTTGCCTCAGATGGCTCTAGGTTGTGTAATACGTCATGTATAAATCAGCATGCTTCCAACAGTCACACAGTAGTATTCTGAAGGGGCAGTCCTACCCAAGTTCCCACCATGCTTAACCTTGGTGGATAATCAGAAGCCTTTTCCAAAACATGCCAATCACTTAAAATCTCCAAGCCAAAACATTAGTCTCCTTTCTATTTCTATAACGAATATTCAATATAAATCAACATACAAAAAGGAAAGGCCTATTTTTGATTCACAGATTTTGAAGGTTTCAGTTTATGGTCAACTGACTCCATTGCTTTGGGCTTAAAGAAGTCCAATGAATTATAGCAGGTGCATGAAATAAAAGAGGCTCAATCATGTCATTATTGGATGTGAAAGAGAAAGAGTAAAGGATCACAATCACCTTCACAAGATAGACCCCCATAATCTAATATCCTCCCAGTAGGCTCCAAGTCACTATGGTTTCACATCACCTCCTAAGGATCACAGCCTTAGGTTTGGGGATGTCTCAACAGGTAAATGCATTTAGCAGACAAACTTGAAAGACCTCCATTCAATCACCACAAGGAGAGAACCAAATCTAGAAAATGGACTTCTGACTGACACAAAAGTACTGTCATATATGTACACACACATACACAAACACACACCCACACACCAAATAAATAAATAGATATGTAGGTAGGTAGGTAGATAGGTAGGTAGATAGATAGATAGATAGATAGATAGATAGATAGATAGATAGATAGATAATACACTATATTTATTATTTTCCACTTTGTACCACATTTTATTCTAACTCATTTGCCTAAAATGTTTGCCTCCTAAATCATATCCAGCCCAGCCTTTCACACTCAGTTTCCCAGATGCCCTATGGAAGTATTCCTTT
This sequence comes from Hylomyscus alleni, assembly GCA_019843855.1. Classification (NCBI taxonomy): domain Eukaryota; kingdom Metazoa; phylum Chordata; class Mammalia; order Rodentia; family Muridae; genus Hylomyscus; species Hylomyscus alleni. The sequence continues at coordinate 11,751 of JADRCC010579420.1, forward strand.
GCTGTCTTCTGTCCACATTCTCTGTGCCCAAATCTTTCTAGAGCATTGGGCAGGTGATTGGTGCCTATAGAAAGTTACCTTCATCTAGAAGCAAAATTCTTCCAACAACCTCTGTCCCTTTATTGAAGGTCTTCCTGTTTGTAACAATTTGCAACAACATTTTTTTTTGTACTTGCCTTATTGCCGCCCACAAATAGGAAATGATAGAAGGATGTTCTGGTTAGATTTTGTTGTCAACTTGACACAACCTGCATGTCTCTGGGAAGAGGAACTTCAACGGAAAAGTTGCCTTGATCAGGTAAACTATGGCCATACTTTGAAGAAGTGCCTTGACTGATTATTAATACAGGAGGCTTCATCCCACGATGGGGAGCACCATCCCTAGGCAGGTGGATACGGGCTGTGTGAGAAAACTAGCTGAGCATGAGCTAGAGACAAAGCCAGGGTAGCAGCATTCTTCTACAGTTTCTGCTGGAGTTCCCTTGGTGAGAGATTGTAACCTAGACACACAAGTTGAAATAAACTGTTTGCTCCCCCAAGTTGAAGAGTTGAATTTGGCTAGCATGTTCTATGACAACAACAGCAATATAACTAACACAATAGGTAAAATCTAATATACACACATATGTGTATATATATATATGTATACATATATATACACACATTTTATATATATATGTATATGTACATACACAAACACACACACAAAGATATAGATATAGATATAGAGATATAGAGATAGAGATAAAGATACAGATATAGATATAGATGATATAGATATAGATATAGATATAGATATAGATATAGATATAGATATAGATATAGATATAGATATATAGATGTATTCCTCCCCTAAAGAAAACATGAAAATGAAGCTATCAGAAATGGAGTGGTGTTTTTATAAGTTTCATCTATACTAGTTTGCTTTAAATTGATGTTATAAACACTATGATCAAAAACATCCAGGGGAGGAAAGGAGTTTTTGGCATACAGGCTTGAGTCCATCATGGAGGAGAGTCAAGGCAGCACCTCCAGCAGCAATCTGGAGGCAGGAACTCAAGCAATAGAGGCCATGGAGGAATGTTGTTCACTGGTTTGCTCCTGGGTCCTTCTCAGTCAGTTTAATCCTTTATATAACCAATGACCATCTCCCCAAGGGGTGCACTGCCCTTAGTGGGGTAGGTCCCCCTGTGTCAATCAAGAAAATGTCTCAAAGACTCTGTTACAGACCAATCTGATAGAGTCAATTCTTGAACTAAGACTCCCTCTTCCAAGATGAGTTCAATTGTGTTAAGTTGACCAAAGAACTCTTAGTAACAAAATAAATACCAATAACTAGTGTATGAAGGAATGCAGCATTCATGGATGCTAAGGCTTTTTGGTGACACATGCAACTACCTGTGAGTTACATATGCATCTGAAAGTACCCATTACCCACAGACTAGCAGAGTCAACAGTGGAGAGAATGAGTTCCAGAGCTCACGAGGCAACCTCACTGATGGCAAACCAGCAACAACCCTATCTGAAGGAGCCATTTTTTTTTTTGCCTCAACCAATAAGAAACATGTTTTCTCAAACATGTTTCAGATCTCAAGTCATACTTTCAGGAACCAGAGTGCTGGCATTGCCAAATAAGAAAAGGACTGATTTCTAGACCAAGGACTATTTTATAAGTACTTTCTTTTTCTTGCACAGATTAATCTCTTTTCTTTTCAAACATTCACTGAATGTTGATAACTTCATTGCATTGTCTCTTTTCCCTGAAGAGTCCAGTCTTTGATCACATTAATGAGGGCTATCAACTCATGACATTGAAAAGTCTCCTTTTAGATGTTCACACATCTTTCCCTGGTTCTCTGTGTAGAATAGAACAGCACCACACTTTCCTGGGGAGTTGTTTCTGTCCCAGCACCAGGGGAGACATTTTGGTGGGATGCTGGCTCCCACTTAGGTCATGAGACTGACACTCCCAGTGGGGTCTCCTTAGAGCAAGACTAGCATCTTTCCAAATAGTCTTAGCCTTCCATTAGTTAAGGAGAGGATGGGACAATGATGGAAGGGACATTATTCAGGCAAACTGCTTTGATACCACCAGTACCCTTTCCAGCCTGGTAAGTTAGGCTTCTCAGATAATATTTCATGAATGAAAAGAAAGCTTTATTCAGCTGAGATACATTGCTTCCAGAACTGGGAATAGAGAAACAGGTAGGCCTTCTATATCAGAGTAGGAGTGTAAGTGAGCCTGGGATGATGAGTCACCAGGGAATTGAATTTAGGATTCTTTCACCACGTTCTGGCTCTCTTTAGGATTCTTCCTTGAGCCTGATAAAGGCTGAGTCTCTCACTGAGAGTCAAGTGTCTCCAGATGTCTGGAAAACACTGCTCAATCAAGGAACAAGGCAGCCCTCGACATCTAATGGGTACCACTTTGAGGCAAGTCCATTCCAAAGTTCTGTGGGTCCTTTAAGCTTTTAAGTCTGCTGGTGGGACGGGCCTTCCTAACCTCTCTCCTTTTATCTATTCTCTGTCTCCCCTTTCTCCTTTGCTTCCTTGACCATACAATGGTGGGTTATACCAAACCCACAAATTCCAAGCTATATGTAGCACGGAGTGGCTGTTTGTCCCTAAAATACCACGCCGCTGACTACGGCAAGCACTAATTACAAACTTTATCTAATCACTGTTGTGTGACCGGTCATTTTTGGTTTCCAAAAATGACAATGAGTGGCATGCTTCTGCAGCTGGTGGGGTTTCAGATCTCAAGTGCACACAGATGTGCATGGAATTGAGCACCCCAAGTGACCAACTCAGAAAGGGAAATGGGGACAAAGAAGAGAAGAAGCACAGAGAGACAGGTTCCACTGCTTAGGACCTCACAGACAGCTGAGGCTCATCAGGTTGTACTGATCCCACCCAGAAAATGAAAATCAGTACTCCTCTCCCTGATATGCACTCGGCTAATACATTTGGTGACACCAGAGATACCACTGAATGAGCATACCACAGACTGGAGGAAGTGAATTTTGTCTTTAATTCACTGACTAGTTTGGGGTTTACAATTATTTGTTTCTTCCCCAGTGGTTCTTTCTTTCTTTCTACACAAAGCACAATGTAATGGTATCAAGGAAACAGTGCTGAGCATGGGGTCTGGCACCTTGGTGAGCTTATGACCACGACCCTGAGTAGATTGACTCACTATTCTGCATGATCTTGCAAACAGGGGTGGCTGCTAATAATACCCACGTCCCCCGGCCCTTGAGATATTAGGATGACGGTGGACAGGGAAAGGTTCCTGTGGAATGTAACCACTCGGCTGCTATGGTCTCATTGTAACCAGCTTGACCGCTCCCCACACACATTCACTGCCACGAATGTAGGCTGTCAGTTGCTCGGGAACAGGCAGAAAGGGCCTCGTGATGAACTTGGCCTGGGATCAGAGTGTCAAACACGGCCACTCAAAATAAACCAGTGCTCCACAGAGGTTCCAGAGCACATGTGCACACTTGGAAGGCAACTCCTCTCCAAGTTTTAAATAGCCCAGAGATGGGCTTGAAGAAGATGCTGTGTCAAAACATAGAAGCACTTAGGAAAACAAGACCCTTTAAAACCCCACATTCCTCTCCACCAAGATTCTCTTCTCACAGTAGTCCTTTGTATAGAGTAGTTGAGCTCTTGCTGTTGGCTGTGCCACGGCAGGGGCCTGGCTTGCCAGGGCCAGCAGAGGGGAGGAGAGGCATAGAGGATCCTCGGGTGGCTGAGTGTAGCAATGGTGAGCCAGAGCGCAGACTAACTTTCACTTCCCTAAACTATAAATAAAGCAGCATTCTCCCCTTTAGGTTAATCTCATATTTGTACCCTCCTCTGAGTAAGTCCTTTAAGAAAAAAAAAAATTGAATGAGAACATCAACCCTAACTCATTCCCTAACCCCCATCCCGAAAAGAGATGTTGATGGGCTCAGCTCACTCCCTTCCAGCTCCACAGTTCTGTTCCATTGAGGTCAATTCTTCCTGGCAAGTGGGTTGGAATAAGGACTGACACAAAGGGGCATCCTTGTCCTTACCCGCCATCTTATGCGAGACATGCAGATTAAGTTCTCCTTCTGCACATGTCCATTGGGATTATAGTTAATTATGTATCCACATGGTTTATCCTGTACAACCCCGAGAAAGGGACATAAGCTCTGAAACTTAGTCCGTTAATATGCCAGACTTCAAAGCAGACACAGTATAAGACACAACAATAACAGTAAAACAGTGTAAGGGGCTAGGGGAATAAGGGTAAAGTGCCTGTAAGTATGACGATCTGAAGTCACATGCAGAAGTCAAGCATGGTGGCATGTGGTTATACCCCTGGTGCAAGGGAGGTAGATACAGAAAGGCTTTCATTGTCCAGCCAGCCTAGGCTATTGAGAGAGCCCCGGGCCATCTGGAGAGTATCTCAAAAGCCAAGGTAGACAGCTCCTGGGGAATGACATATGAGAGAATCCTCTTAAATCCAGGCTTGTGTGCATGCATATGTGGATGTACACACACACACACACACACACACACACACACACACACGCACACACACACACCTGAACACAGCTCCCACCATAAGATATTTTTGAACACTTAAGAATTTCACATTCTACCTTCATTTCATCCTTAGGGCAATCCTATGATGTCAATGTTTTTAGTTTCATTTTAGCCACGGTGAAACTCAGATTTAGAGATAACATCATTCACCTAAAGCATTTCTTTGTTTCCTCCAACTGCTAGGAGACTCAAGGTCAAGTGTGGCCAGAAAGAACTATTCAAACAGTTTATATTTGTGTTCCTGTCATTCTTGAGTCTGATTGCCCCACCCCTACTATCTTCATAATTTCTACTTTTACTTCCTATAGTTGTAAAGAAACTTTAGATCCTCTTTTAAAAGGAGTGAGGTATAAATGTATTAGTGAGTGACAACTGGCCAGTAGCAGTCAAGATGAGGACTCAGATTATAGATGCCTCAGCCAGCTGTCCTTCCTTATGTTCTCTTGCTCACAAGTGGCCTGATGGCTTGGGAAACAGACATAGTGCTATAGTGACCAAGAGACCAAAGGAAACTGCAAGTCTCCACAGCTGCTTGGATTCTGGCTGGGACCTGGACGGGCATCAGGAAACATAGAACATATAATCCTTCAATTTATCCTGTTGGTGAGAAGTCAAGAGACCCAAGGGTGGGGTCTTCAAAGGAGCAGAGAAAGAGAAGCCTCTGGCATGGGACGATGCGTCTCTCTAGCATCATTTTGGGATCAGCCAACGACTTTAAGAAAAGAAAAAGAAGTAAGTTTTTCAGAACAAGGATAAGAATATGCTGAAAAGAAAAGATTCTATAGCTTCTTGATTCACCATCAAGAAGCAGCTGTACCCGTATAATGGAGCAAATACAATGGGCATAGTACATTAAGGCTTTGGAATAAGTTTAAGGTCCGATGAAGCTATAAGCTACCAATGGAGGAAAGCAACAAAAAAAAAATCACAACTAAGGGCTTAAACTGAGGCAGGCATGTGCTATGGGTTTTACATTTTATTCAATTAAGGTACCCTCTGGGGATGGCTTTACTGTGCCTGTGTGGTTAAAAAGAAGGTCAGTGTGGTTCAATAATTTGGACAAGCATGCAGGAGGCAGGATGGGATTTATATCCAATGACCACCTAATTATAAACCCAGCCCTTTCTGCCATTTCCCACCCAATAACGAATGTACATTTAAATGAGTCCTACCTGTGTAGCAGGTAGGTAGCCTCTATTTAGAACCAGGAAGAGTAATCCGGAGCTCACAGGAAAAGGGAGTCCACGAGATCACTTAAGAATAAAACAGGCAATGATGAAAGAGTCAGATGCACTGGCAATTAAACCACATGATGAAGATAAGGGTAATAGGTTATATTACCCTTAACAGTCAGAGTGAAAAGTTGCAATACTCCAAGAGTACGGAAAACTAAGAGTACAAGAGAAAGGAGTATATGAAGTAATTTGGTATATTATCAAGAAAGCATCACAGAGCTGGAGACAGGCTAAGCAGTTAGGAGCACTGCTGCTCAAACAGATGAGCCAGGTTTGGTTTCCAGCACTTACTCACCCGTAGGCTCACAACTGTACAGAACTCCAGTTCCAGAGGATCAGGTGCCCTCTTCTGTCTCTAAGGGAATTGGGCAAGCAGGTGGTACACAGACATGCATGCTAACAAAATTAAAAATTAAAATAATAAATTACTTTTAAAAAAAGAAAGCATCAAAATGCACTAGAACACTTAGTGCTTATTTAATTGGTTCTTTTATGCAGTTAGGTCACAATTTACAGAGAAATTCATTTGCATTGCCCTTAAATGGGAGGCAAAAATAAACCCCAAATAAGTAAAAGTGTAAAACTACTCAAATGAATCCCAGAAATAACATAAGCAAAATAAAGTATTTGGATAATACTTGTGGAGAGACAGCTCTGGGAAGTAACAAATAAATAATGTAACCATCTAGCTTCAAAACAAAAGTTCAAATTCACTAACAATTTCTCTTCAGGAAATGTAACTTCCTTCCAAAAAGAAAAAGAAATTAAAGTCACTAAGGTAAACAAAAGATATTTCCCAAAGTGTGGAACAGATGGTATTATTTAATATCTATGCTGCATAATACATAACCACCCAGCACAAGAGAACCTATCGAATAAAGGGGGAAAGTTAATTAGCACAAGGCCAACCCTACAAAGAAAATACATTCCAAGCTCAGGAAATAAAATACACACAGTCTAGTGACAATAAACTTTGGTTATGCTCTTGTAGGAAATATTATTCACTGTGGGATGAACAAGGCTAGAGAACTAAAGTACAACATGAAGACCACAGGTGGGCATGGGATTCCTGCTAAGTGAGCAGATGCTCTTAACATACAAACAGAGCCATAAATGCATACACACACACACACACACACACACACACACACACACAAACAAAAGGAGGTGACAATGTGAGATAATAATCTTGTGGGTTTCCCTCATTAAATCAGTAATATTTTGATGTTTATACATATCCCACAGCATCAAATCATAATATAAAATATGTACATACATGTGTATCCATATTTTATTTATATGTAAATATCTTCACTATTATTTGTATCATTTTTGGAGCTAATAAACCTGCCCTAGAAAATAATATCCAAAGTGCATTAATACATAAGAATAAACAATTTATTTGCAAAGAACTGTCCTTTGCAATGTTATCTAAATAAGTAATAGAGGGAGAAAGACACATCCAAAGGCCAGCAAGATGGCTTAGCAAGTAAAGTAACTGCTGCCAAGTTTGCTGACATGAGTTCAGTCCCTGGGCCCTACAAGTTGTCTTTTGATCTTGGCATGTGCACTTAGCTACGTGCACACCTATACACATATAAATACAAATGCATGAAAAGTAAATAACTTCGTAAAATTTAAAGCATCCAACGTAATGACCATGGGGTGCCTTGGTGAAATGACTGGGAGCCATGCCCAGATGGTGCATTAGGGAGACACTGTAAGATAATATTAACAGTACTGTGTGGGGAATAGGAGCAGTTCCCAGTGACGTCTGTGAAAAGAGCCTGAAGGAACACATCTATGTGTCAAAATGGAAGAATGCTAGAAAAAGCCATTAAAAAGGAGAGTTTTTATGATGCTGAATGTGCTGAATGTTCTTCATATTTTGAATTCCTTTCACCGTTGTGAAGTTTCTCTTCTAATTTAAAACCTAGTTTAATTAAGGCATTATTGAGAACCCATGGGACTCAGCAATGTACTTACAAATGTTTGAGAAGAACTCTCTGGACCTTGTTGCCTGGGGATATGATCCAACCTTTAACTAGAGTAGTGAATGGATTGCCACTGGGACAAGGTTGGATAGAAAGGCTCTCAATCTCTTTTAGACTATATATCTTTGATGAGTTTCTTGGGGCTGCTGAAAATAATGTTACAAACTATGTGGCTTAAATGATAAAAGATAGTTTGCAATGCTTTCTTTTATTCTTTCATAATCTGACTCTTTCAGCAGCTTGTTGGGTCTTTCAGAGGGCAGTCATGCTAGGTCCCTTTTTGTGAGCCCTCCATAGCCTCAGTAATAGTGTCAGGCCTTGGGACTTCCCCTTAAGCTGGATCCCACTTTGGACCTGTTGCTGGGCCTTCTTTTCTTCAGGATCCTCTCCATTTCCATCCCTGTAATTCTTTCAGACAGGAACAATTATGGGCCAGAGATGTGACTGTGGGATGGCAACCCCATCCCTCACTTGATGCCTTGTCTTGCTCAAGAAAGGTTTGGTTTTGTTGTTGTTGTTGTTTTGTTTTGTTTTGTTTTGTTTTTAGATCTCTCTGAGTTGAAAGTAAAGAGCTGAGTTCTAAAGTGTTCTATTAGTCTCTTGTCAATCCTTGTCACTATTTAAATAAAATGAGCATGGCATTCAATAAAGTTTTAACTGCTACTGTGACCAATTTCTATCATCCTCAACTTTGTACACTTCAGAAGAGAAACAGAAACGGGACAGCACCACAATGTGGTCTATGATCTATAGAAGAAAAATGAAGGGTGTACCCAGACTGGGGGATGCCTGAAAGTGTCCAGCAGAAACACAGAATCCTTTAAGGATGACAAGAGAATATTAGAGTAAACTCTAGACTGTTGTGAACAATTTTAAAAGCATTCTCAAAGGAAACTCTTGAGATCCAATGTAAACAAAATCCTTGCATTACCTGTGTGGTTTTCTAGATATAAGAATTGGAAATCTCATCACTATGACATGGCTTCAAGCTTCATCTTCCATCATCCTCTCTAGCCTTATATTTAGTCAATTCTGGGCATGGCTTCCTATCCCCTAAACATACCTCAGGACTAAGCATACCCCTGTCTTTTTCCCAATCTCACCTTCTGGGGTGCTTCACTGCCTTCCTCATCTGAGAAGGGAGATCTTCAGAGACCCAGAATACATGAGACATCCCTTCCCCATAACACAGCTCAGAGAGTGCTCCATTATATTCATTTGGAGTGATTTTCTGTATTATCTTTACTCACCTTCTAAATCCATCCAACCATCTGATCAACCATTGCCTTTCTACTGACAACAGACATGTGTGGCAGGATGGTGTGCAGCAGCGATGAATAGACAGACAGGTAAATGAATTATTCTGTAAATTCTTAGATGGGAGAAGGGTATCTGGATTTGTGGCTAAATGCTGAAAGATCTAATTGGGAGGTCCATATGGAATTGAAACAAGGGATATTTGGAGTGTATTGTGTTTCTATTCCATGGCAGACAGCCCACTCTGGGAGCCCCATGCCATGATTATAACCTTGCTGCATATTCTCAAATCAGCACTTCCTTTCTCCATGGACTTATGCAACTTAGATGGGCAGATGCACACTTTGGCATGGGTGGCCCCATACCCTCTATAAGGATCTGAGTATACAAGGCAACCATGGGCCCTGCCTCATCTGCGGTAGTGGCCAAACCAGGTGGCCTAAAGAGGAACACAAAACTTCTGGAAGCACCCTCCCCATCTTCTCATGGATCCTTCCTGATGGATGTAGGAATGCTTACATGTCCGCTTACCAGCAAATGGCAAGTGTCACACTTGCCAAAGAGAGGTCTCTTTCACTTGTCATTTTTGTGCTCTGGAGAACAATTCCAATTCCAAACCCAAGCAGGGAAAGTAATCCAACCTTTGGCTTCGCCCCGCCTCTCTGCATTTCTGTTAGGAGAACTTCTATTTCCTCCTTGCTCCTCTATTTTGATAGCATTTACTTCCTCTATTTGCTGCCTCAATAGTCCAAGTCCCCCGTGCCCCCACATATCACTTCCACAGAGAAACAGCAGAGGCAAATGAGCCACTTCTTCCTGCCGAGTTCTGCCCTCCTCTCCACCGCCCCTGGTATCCATTGAGTGATACCCTGAGTGAGCCAGTGCTCAGAGAGCCAATTTCCTTGCCTCTCTGTTACCTTGGACTGTGAGGTCTCCAGGGCAGGACCTTTGTTCCCTACGTAGAACCAGGTGCATGTACTTTAGGTGTGTACACACACACACACACACACACACACACACACACACACACATACACACACACACAATCATCACTTGAAATTTGGCTAGATCTGTGTGTTGGGCACACCTCGTCTCATTTGAAGCTCTCGGGGAGATGATGGGAAAACCATACACTCTGTCGCTGTTAAAAGTGTGGATTCCAATGGAAGATTATTGAATAATGATAATTATAAGGGGAGGGGTAGGGAGGGGAAGTAGAGGAGGATGGGGAAACTATTTCAGAGAAGCAGAAAGAACAAATAGTCAATCCTGGATCATCTTGTTGGGATCAGCTCTACCAACCCAAAATATACATGGACCTTGAGACCCAAGGTCATGCATGAGCTCCCAGTAGACGTAGGAAAAAGAGTCGTTCTCCCAGTCTTCAGAACCACTCCCTTCCATGTAGCTTCTCATTATTTGGTCCTCCGATAGCCAGCACAATGGGGTCATAGCAGAGAAGTCATCTCCTGGCTGGATGCTGAGTCCCACAAAAGTCTTTCCACGGACTCTCCCTTTCTCTTTTGGAAGAACCACTCTTAAGTAAATGCTGGCCATTCCTCTGGCTTCAGATCGTCGTTCACTGTTCCTTCTGGCAGCTTCCAGAATGAGCCTTCCCTCCAGAATCACTTCTGTCTGTCATAAGCGCTCCTCTTCCTTCATGGAGCTGCGTGTACACCAGGCCCAGGCTGTTCAGCTATCCTTGCTTTTGAGGGGCTCCCTGCCTAGATCCAGGGCTCCTGTCTCTTCACACCTCCCTGCATTGGCTTGGTACTCCCCATGCTGATTCATGACCAGTTCTATCCATTATGCATAGAATTCCCACTAGAACCGAAGAACCATCAGAAGCTACAGGGGGATTGTGTGTGTGTGTCTATGTTGAGGGGAGGTTCCCTCTCTCTCTTATCAGCCTGTGCTTTCCTTCCACAAAGCTACCCCCCAAGAGTGCTTCCCTACCCAAGGGGGCAGAAAGAAACCTATAGTTCCGGTGGGGGGGGGTGGCCACAAGCGCAGGAGGAACACTTTCTTCACTGGTATTTCAAGACTATTTCACAATCACAGAAACCACCAGCCACATGCAATCACTGGCTGGAAAGCAGCAAGTGCAAGTTTGGATTGGAGGAGCATGTGTGTGAGGGTAAATGCATAGGTGTACGCGCATACTCATATATGTGTGTACATATGCTATGTATGTCCTTGTGTGTGCACAAGCATATGGATGTGTTTGTACATGTGTGCATATGCCACAGATGCATGCATGTGTGTGTGTGTGTGTGTGTGTGTGTGTGTGTGTGTGTGTGTTAAGAAGATATGAAGAGACTCCAGAGGCAGTCAGCCAACAGAATTCTTTCTGATGCCAGTGTGTGTTCCAACCAAAAGGATATATTTAGGGCAAAAAAGAGAGAGTTTCATTGAAGTCCAAAGCTTTAGTTAGATCGTCAAATATGAAAAACAACAGTGTATATGCTGAAATATTTTTAATTAATTTTCATTTCAGAGTTACAACTCTCAACACAAATGAATGGCATACAGGGCACATAGAAAAATTTAAATTTTGATCTATTTTAATGACTTTTAAAAAATTATTATTAATGTGTGCTTTGTTTGTATGGTTTCATGCATAGCATACCGTGTACAGGGAGGTTAGAGGATGAGTTTGTAGGATTA
>JADRCC010579421.1:0-13093 GCA_019843855.1 Hylomyscus alleni
ACCACCAGAGGGCAGTCATCACCCATCAGGTCTGATTTGACTTCACTACTAGCTGCAGAGGTCACCTAAATATGGCCTTGCTTTTATGTCTATTGTTTCATTTAGTGCTTTTGGATCATCTAGAGTCTTTTTTCAGCAGCAGATTCTATTCTCATTTTTCCCCCTAGGATATTTTCTTTATTTACAGTTAAAATGCATTCCACCATTCAGCTCTTTGGTTCTAAAACCCCCTATCCCATCTCCCCTCCACTTGCCTCTAGGAGGGTGCTCCAACACCCATCCACTCCCATCCTCAAGCCCTGGCATTCACTTACACTGAGGCACTGAACACCCTCACTCCCTAGGGCCTCTACTCTCACTGATGTCCCACAAGGCCATATTCTGACACATATATGGCCAGTACCATGGGTCGCTCCATGTGCTTTCTTTGGTTGCTGTTCCAGACCCCGGGAGCTCTGGGGGTCTAGTCTGTAGAAACTTTTGCTCCCTCCATGGAGTTGCAAACACCTTTATCTGCTTCAGTCCCTTCTCAACTCTTTTCTATCTGGGACAACCAGGCTCAGTCCAATGTTTGGCTGCCAGTTTTCTCCTCTGTATTTGTCAGGTACTGGCAAAGCCTCTCAGGAGACAGACATATCAGGCTTCTCCTATGTCTATTATGTCTATTGTTTCATTTAGTGCTTTTGGATCATCTAGAGACCTTTTTCAACAGCAGATTCTATTCCTGTTTTTTCCCCCTAGAATATTTTCTTTATTTACAGTTCAAATGTATTCCCCTATCCAGCTCTCTGGTTCTAAAACCCCCTATCCCATCTCCGCTCCACTTGCCTCTAGGAGGGTGCTCCATATTGGCATATCAGCAAGCACTTCCTGGCAACCACAATAATGTCTGGGTTTGGTGATTGTATATGGAATGGATCCCCAGGTGGGGCAGTCTCTGAATGGCCTTTCCTTTAGTCTCTGCTCCACATTTTGTCTCCATATTTCCTGCTGTGAGTATTTTGTTCACCCTTCTAAAAAGCATTGAAGTATCAACATTTTGGTCTTCCTTCTTCTTACGCTTCATAAGATCTGTGAATTGAATCTTGGGTATTCTGAACATTGGGGCTAAAATCCACTGATTAGTGAGTACATACCATGTTTCTTCCTTTGTGACTGATTCACCTCTCACAGGATGATATTCTCAAGTTCCATCTATTTGCCTGTGAATTTCATGGACTCATTCTTTTTAATGGTGGAGTAGTAATAGATTGTATAAATGCAAAACATTTTTCATATCCATTCTTTGTTGAGGGACATCAGAGTTGCATCCAGCTTCAGCTATTGTAAACTTCAGCTGCTAAGAACAAAGTAGAGCATGTTTCCTTATTACATGTTGGAGCATCTTCAGAGTCTATGCCCAGGAGTAGGATAGCTGGATACTCAGGTAGTACTATGCCCAATTTTCTGAGGATTCACCTTGCTTTTATCTGTTTCTCTGGATGTATCTCCTGAAAACCAAACTCATACTTACTTGCATTTCCCCATATTCACAGGGACTGCAGATAAGAACTACAAAACCTTACCACATTTTTCAGGTTATATCTGAAATACAGGCGTTTGACAACTCAAGACAGAAATTTGAATCATGAGAACATATTTTTCTTAAAGCTTTCATAGAGCAAGGATCCATAGTTTCTTGAATTCATTAAACTCCAGAAAATTATGTTAAGTCTTGATTATTCATTGAGACTGTTAAAGCAAGATAGGTCACAGCAAGATAGTTGATTGACAGAATTTCAAAGACTTTGTAGGGAGCATCAAGCACACTAGCCCTTATTTGCAATGGGAAAGGCATCTAATGCCATGAATTTAATATCTACCAGATTCTCTAAGTTTCTGGTTGGCAGCCATTGGGCAGATAGCATACAATATAAAATTAAATTTTATATATGTGTTAATGGATATGCATTGTATTAATTTTTTCCTCAAGAGCATCGTACCAAATCTAGGTACATTGTAGAAATTACTAAGACAGCTAGATAATACTGATAATACTGATGCAAAAACAGATGAAAGGGAGATAGAGATGTGAGTATAAAATGCTTAGCAGAGAATCAATGTGTCATCACCAGAGCAATGAAAATTTAGGTCAGAAAAGATAGTGTCTCATGTCTTGTGGATGTGTACAGGATAAACTATGTGTTCACATCTGTGACTATGTTGATGGGTAACAAGGTTCCATGTATATGGATGCTTATCATATGAGACTATAAATATATTCATTAATCTGATATAAAGCACATTTATTCAAATGTTTCTATATTTTCATGATCTAAAATGAAACATCACAGTGACAGGGATTTTAGAACTTCACAAGACAAGTCTGATTCTGACCAAGTGTTGTCCCAGAGAGAAGCAGTACACAGCATGGAAAAACACAAATACAGACACAGGGGATGATACACCAGACCTGAACCTGACTTGGAATAGTGACAGTGTATGATGTTATTTAAATTTCATATATTTAAAAATAAATGCCATGTCTACATACAATTGACGTACTATTTTAAATGAAAAAAAATGTCTCTTGCATCTTTTTTAATCACTCTCTGCTCACATAGATGTACACCGAACTTGCTATGTAGAAAGAAGAAATGCAAATAGGGACTTTCCTACTCAAGAAAATCAGCCTAGTGCTGAGTCTCACTTTGACAGAGGAGCTCATCCCTGGATTCCAGCCAGGTCTTCCTATTCAGTGATTAGAAATTAATGTAAATTGTTCAACATGGAGTTTGGGCTTAGCTGGGTTTTCCTTATTATTTTAAAAAGTGTTTTACAGAGAACAGACTCTTTTTTGTGTAAGGTGCCATGAGTAATAGAGTCAGTGGACTTATATGACAATTTTCAGATTACGATTCTCATTTTTTAGGCATACAGCATGAACTGGTAGGATCTGAAGGCACCTTGGAACAACCTGCAGGGTCCATTAAATTCTCTCGTCAAGGTTCTGGATTCATTTTCAGTGATTACTGGAAGCCCTGGATTTGCCAAGCCCTACAGAATGGACTAGAGTGGTTAGCAAATTCAACCCATGTGAAGAGTAGAAAAGCATATGCAGAGTCTGTGAAGGGCAGACTTGCCATTTCCAGAGACAATTCTAAGAGCTTATTCTGTCACAAATGAACAGTCTGAGAAATGAGGACACAGTCATGTATCATTGTGACAGAGATACAGTGTGGAAAGTGAATTGTGAGCTTTGGCAAAAAAAAAATAATAAAAAATAATAAAAAATTTAAAAAAAGAAAGAAAGAAAGAAAGAAAGAAGTTAGAAAGAAAGAAAGAAAGAAGATAGAAAGAAAGAAAGAGAAAGAGAAAGAAAAAAAGAAAGAAAGAAAGATTGAAAGAAAGAGAAAAAGAAAAAGAGAAAGAAAGAAAGAAAGAAAGAAAGAAAGAAAGAAAGAAAGAAAGACCTCTCTCGAAGGTGCTCAGTGCCAGAAGGGGGCACTGAGCATACAGGGATCTTCAGATCAACAAATGTGGAGAAGCAATGTGAATGGTTCAAATTCTCTGCCTGAAAGGTCTCAAATTATGTCACACTTTCTACATACCTCTGTAGATGCAAGGCTTCTACTAATCTCTGAAATAACCAAATATCTAAACAAATAAGTCTTTAATTCTGATGTACATATGAAAATACAAGATATAGTCTGACCTGAACAAAGTACAGAACATTAGACAGGGCAGATGTGACTTATCTGTCAACACCAGAATCTCATCCTGAGTATTAATGGAACCAACAGGTAGCTGGAAAACAAACGAAGTTGGGGGTAATGGTATATTTGAATTTCTATGATGATTGAAAAACATGCCGTATATATCAGAAACAATTGTGAGAATCCAGGCCTAGGTGCATTGTGAGTAATTACTTTGAGTAATAGACAGAAAATTAAAATGCATGCTATGATATGCTTAGAATATTTCGGGAAGTAATATTATTGGATAAAGTATAACCAATGTTAAATTGTACAGCCAGCTCAGTTGAACAGTGTCATCCTTTGTGGAAGAGATTCATAAGTTGTGCAGGAAGAAGATACTCACCTTTTATGCATTAAAGCTGCAGGGTATCCTACAGTGATAAGGTGTTGTCCTTGCCAAGGATGTACACTTTCTCTGCAATGAAATGACAAATGGTCAAGTATAACTATGAGTATAAATAAAGAGACATGTTTTTCTGAAATACTTGAGTTGCATGTAACAGCTTATGACCTCAAGCTGTCGGGAATACATCTCTCACTCCTGAGTCTCAAGGGTTTCTCACCCCTTTAGTTACATAACTAAACAAGTGTTCCCATTGAAACATTCTAACGTAGGCAAAGAGTAATTGAAGGATTACAAACAATAGAATAAATTTAAGCTGTCTCAAGTGTTAGGAATATCAACTGAATGTTTAGAAGTGAATCAAAATCAGGGAAATGCAACTCAAAACAACCCTGAGATTCCACCTCACACTGGTAAGAATGATTAAGATCAAAACCTGAGGTGACATCAGATGTTGACAAGGATGTGGAGAGAGAGGTACACTCCTCCATAGTTGGTAGAATTGCAAACTGGTTTAACCACTCTAGAAATCAGTCTGGTGATTTCTCAGAAAATTGGACATAGTATTACCTGAGGACCCAGCTATATGACTCCTGGGCATGTACCCATATAACAAGGACACATGCTCCACTATGTTAGTAGCCGACTTATTTATAATAGCCGGAAACTAGAAAAATCACAGATGTCCTTGAATAGAAGAATTGATACTGGAAATGTGGTATGTTTACATAACAGAGTACTACTCAGCTACTAAAAACAACAAATCCATGAAATTCTTAGGCAATGGATGGAATTAGAAAGCATTGTCCTGAGTAAGGTAATGGAGAAAAAAAAGAACATACATGGTATGCTCTCACCAATAAGTGAATATTAGCACAATAGCTTGGAATACCCAAGATACAATTCACAAACCACATGAAGCTCAAGAATATGGAAGACCAAATTATGGATGCTTCAGTCTCCCTTTACAGGTGAATAAAATATTCAAGGGAGGGTACTAATACAGATACTAAACCCAGACACTAATGCAGATGCTAAGAAGTGCTTGCTTACAGGAGCCTGATATAGCTATATCTTGAGAGGCTCTGCCAGAGCCTGAGGAATACAGAGACAGATGATCATATCCCCACATTAAACTGAGCACAGGGTCCCCAAAGGAGGAGTTAGAGAAAGAATTGAAGTTGCTGGCGTATGCAACCTGTAGGAAGAACAACAATATCAACCAAAAAACCCAACATCCCAGAGCTCCCAGGGACTAAATGATCAACCATACATCCATGAAACAAGAAGAGAGGGTACCAAATTTTAGGAATAATGGAAACACATTCTGAGTGGGAAAAGAGAAGAAAATTAGGAACAGTTTATACTTGCTAATAAGAAAGCAAGAAGTAAGGAACCCAAATATGAATGGAAGGTTGCTACTGACTTGTGTCCTTAAAAATCCAGGAGTATCAGAGGGACAGTGGGAAGGTTGGTCTAGGAAAAAAAAAGGTGGGATCATGTCTAGATGGGTTTACTATGATTTCTACAGTTCTCATGCTCTCTTATTGTAGACATACACTATAGGAAGGCAAACACAATGATGGTCTTATTTAAAACCCAGTGCACTCAGTATTCACCCTCCCCAATTATGAAGGCAAAGCTGTCTCCCTGAATGCAAATGCTGCTTCTAGTTCTATGTTAAATCCTCTCCTGGACTGTGGTTGTTCCCATCTCTCTCACTGGAGGTTGATCTCTGAAGGAAAGTGATTAAGCTAAAAGATGAGAGTGTCAAGCCTTCTCTATCTGTTGACAGCCCTTCCTGGTGAGTGTTGCCATTTCATAGATGTGCTCATTATGGGTTTTTATATGTGTGACTGACAGAAATAAATCTTCTTCTCTGAAGGTATCCTGTCTGATGTGCAGCTTCAGGAGTCAGGACCTAGCCTGCTGAAACCTTCTCAGACACTGTCCCTCACATGCTCTGTCACTGGCTACTCCATCACTAGTAGTTTCTGGCACTGGATCCGACAGTTTCCAGGAAACAAACTGGAGTGGATGGGATACATAAGCTACAGTGGTAGCACTGACTACAACCCATCTCTCAAAAGAACGAATGTCCATCACTAGAGACACATCCAAGAACCAGTTCTTCCTGAAGATGAACTCTGTGACTGCTGAGGACACAGCCACATATTACTGTGCAAGAGACACACTGTAGAGTCTTCAGTGTGAGCCCAGACATAAAACTCTTTGCAGAGCATCTCTGAACCAACAGGTGGCTTGAAGCATACACCAAGCACAGGAAATATACTTTAGAGTAGGTTAAAAACAATTCCTGCCCAAAATTCTGTCATAAGACTCCCTGTGAACAGGAAGACACATTTTGTTAAGATTTTCAGTTAATACAATGCCCACACACCACTAAAACTCCTTAAATTATACCCAAAAGTATTCAGTGGCACCCCCCTCCAGGAGACTCCACATGTTAGGCCACTCTGAACTAGAGTTGTTCCTTTCTAAAAGTACTGGAGAGACAAAAATGGAGAAGAGTTCAAGGAAAAGGAGTTCCAGTGAGAGGCCCAAATTGTAATCCATGTCATGGGGTGGCACCAAGGCCTGAAAACTTTTCCTGATGCTATGGTGTTCTCACCAACAGAAGCCTAGCTTATCTGCCCTATGAGAAGCCCAAGAAGCAGCTGACTGAGAACTGAGACAGATGCAGACCCTTACACCCTACCAATGAGCAAGACCTAGGGAATCCTGTCTGAATTAAGGAAAAGTTGGAAGAAGCTGAGGAATAGAGCAACCCCACAGGAAGACTAGAAGTCTCAACTAACCTGCCCACCTCCTGATCTCTCAAACACTTGCCCAGCAACCAGTCAGCATACACCATCTGATATGAGACCCCTAGTCTTATGTATAGTAGAGGACTGTCTGATCTGTCACCTAACCCTCCAGAGACTTCAAGACAGAGAGAGTGGGGAGCTCTGATTGTGTGGGGTGAGGCAGGTGGATACATACTTTAGTGATTGAAGGAGGATCTATGAAATGAGAAATAGTCAAAGGGCAGGCCAGGAGAGTGATACAAAGTGGATAGTAAAAAATAAAGAATGATAATTTAATTGTTTTAAAGTAAAAAGCAAAGAATGAACAATATATGTGGTTGGCAAGATAAATCTTTGATATGTTATATGCCTTGTTTATCCCAGTAAGACAATATAATCTTTAATGATTCTGCAATAAGAATTCATATAAAAATCTTGTCTTAATTACATTTTTGTTGCTGTTATAATAAATTATGTCCAAGGCAACTTATCAAATATAATGTTTAATTTAGATTATAGCTCTGGAGGGCTATAACATGAAAGAACAGCATGGCACTAAGCTGAAATCACATTAGTCAGGCAAATTGAGAGATCATAAAATGGTCAACAAAAAAGTAGAGTAAGGAAACTCTGAGAACGGTGTTAATCTTTTGAAGTTCAAGCTTGCCTTCAATGACATATTTTGTCCAATAGAGACACATGGCCTAATCCTTCACAAATAGCTTCACTCCTGTCTCCAGCTCCACTTTTTCTTCCTCAGGAGCTTCATCTATGCAAAAGAGACCCCACAGTACAAGGATGAATACCCAGTTCTAACTAAGAAGCGATCATATCCTTCTCATAAGAGCCTTCTTCAGGTTATTAGTGCCCTGGATCTGCTCCTGTGTTTTGTGTCATCTCCGTAGTGTGAGAGTCTCAGAGATATCTTAGGGAGCTTCCAGCCCCCATCACTTATTTGGAATCTCAAAGACATCCAATGGCATGAGTTTGGCAGCTATCAGGACCTCTGCATTTCTGGTTGGCATCCAGTGGACACATAGCCATTTGATATAAAATAAAATTTTATATCTGTGTTGATGTACATGCATTGTATTGATTCTTTCCACCAAGACTATCCTTCTTAGTCCAGGGGATAATGACTACATTATACAAATGACTAAAACAGCTCAATGATACTGATCCAAAATTAGATAAAAGAACTAAAGTTATTTTTATAAAAACAGAGATAAGAATTTAAAAAAAAAAAGCATAGCACAGATTCAATGTCTCTCATCACCAGAGAAACAAAATTTAAGTTTAGAAGTTGATTTAACCTCTTGTATTGTGGATGTGTTGAGGATAAAATATGTGTTCACATCTGAGACTATGTTGATATTTACACAAGTTTCCATATGTATGAATTCTTAGAATATGGGACAGTAAATGTGCAGCCTGATATCAAGAACATTTTCTTCAAACAAAATGTGTAATTATGATTTCAGGAACTACAATAAAACAAAATCAAGTTTTCCCATCACATGGCAGGGGATTTGACTCTGACAAAGTGTTGTCTTAGACAGAAGCTGTACATAGCATGGAGAATACAAATCCAAACACAAGGGTGACACTTGAGACTTGAGTTTTTTCTGGAATTATGACAGTTTGAGATGCTATTTAAATTTCATATTTTAAAAAGACATGGCATAAATACATATAATTGTCATAAATTTCAATGCCAAAAACGACTCTTGCATCTTCTCTGAGCACTGTCTCCTCAGAGATTTCCATCACAATGCTTGCTATATAGGAACAGGTGATGAAAATGGGTGCTTCTGCTACTCATCCATGCCAGCCCAGGGCTAAGCCTCACTTGTGTTAGAGGAGCTGAGCCCTGGATTCCAGAAAGGTCTTCCCTCTTAGTGACTAGCACTGAAAAAAAACTATTCACCATGCATTGGGTTTTAGATGAGGTTTTCTTGTTGCTCTTTTAAAAGCTAATGCATATAGTAGAAACTCTGTGTAAGAGGAAATGCATGAGAGTGACTGTGGATATATGGAATGGTTTTCTGACTATTATTCTCCCTGTTTTCAGGGATACAAAGTGAGGTTCAGCTTCTAGAATCTGGAAGTGCCTTGGTACACTCTAGAGGATCCATTAAACTATCTTGTAAAGCTCTGGATTCACCTTCAGTGAATACTGGATGATCGGATTTGCCAAACCCTAGGGAAGAGGCTAGAGGGCTTAGTAGATATAAAATATGATGGGAATGTAAAAACCATGAAGAGTTTGTGAAGGACAGATTTGCTATCTACATAGACAATTCTAGTAATTGTATCTACAAATGAAAATCTGAGAAAAGAGGACTCTCCCATGTATTATTGTGTGACAGACATAGAGTGAAGAACATGAATTGTGAACTCAGACACAAAACTGCACCAAGTGCTCCTGGCCAGCAGAGGTCACTGGCACACTGGTCCAGATCCACAAAATTGGAGTAGAATTGTGAATGGCAAAAATACTCTGAATGGTTTCCAGTAAATATGTCTTTAATTCTGATGGACATATTTTAATACAGGATACAATCTCTTCAGAACAAAATGTACAGTATTATCAAGAGAGATGTGACTGACCTGTGGGCACCAGGACTTTATCCTGAGAAAACATATAACCCACAAATAGTTTTAAAACAAATGAAGTTGGGGCGAGGGGTTATTAAATTTCTCTGATGATTGAAACTCATGCCATGGATTCCAGAAGCACTTGGCAGAATCCAGAACTAGGTGCATTATAAGAACTTCAGTAAAGAGCTGAAAAATACATCCCAGAATATGCTAAGAATACTTGTTTGAAAATAGAATTATTGAATATAGTATAACTAATGTTAAACTCCACAATCAGCTCAGTTGTATTGTGAAATTCTTTCTGACAGAGATGGGTCAGATGTATAAGTGGGAGATACTACCCTGTATGCATTAAAGCTACAGCACATTCTATAGTGATAGGGCGTTTTTCTTGTCACAGATGTAGACTTTCTTCTCTGCAATAACTAATGGTCTGTTCTTACTGTAGGTTTAAATAGGAGACTTATTCTTACATGCTGGTGCTGCATGCAAAGGCATACCTCCTCTGGCTGCAGGGAATGCATCTTTCACTCTTGACTCATGGCATTCCTCTAGTTATGTGATTAAACAGGTATTCCCATTGCATTGTTCTAGCATAACCAAGGAGTAACTGAAGGAATTAAAAAGTAGAAAAAAAATGGGCAATGTGAATTTCAAATGTTGTTAGAAATATAAGTGAATATTTAGAAGTGTGTGAAAGCTGATTGTTAAAATGTTGCCTTTGCAGGTGAAATTAAGGAAATAACAAATACCAGGAATGTTTCTTTGCACATAGATAAATCCAACTGTAATTTTCCTCACAGATTCATTAGTACTATTGATTGAATTAATTTTCTATAAAGCCTCATACATACATTAGTAGAAATTTCATGAAGGAGGTTTTTCAGAATAAAACTTATTTATGGTGTTTAATTACAAGACAGTAATTAGTCTCAATGTTTCTCAAACTTTTTACTGTAGACAAAGATAAGAATTCTCGAAGTTAGGAATCCAGAATAGTGTGTAGATGGGTGATTTCCTGTGAGTGTGTCTCTCTCCTGTAGTTAATCCTACGTCTCCTTGCTCATCTTAACATTCAGTCATTTCTCTTGCTGTAGGGAGGATTTAATATACACCATGATAAATGATAGAAGCATATATAGGAGGATTAAAAATCTATTAGAACAGGCTCTTTATAACTACACCAATTACCCAGAAATTATCCTTTTGCAGTATAAAGACAGTCCATTGTTTTAAATCATAGTAGCTTCATCAAACAGTATCCATTCCACAATCAGATATCTTTTCAGAATTCTACTGACCTGGCATTTAAAATGAGCACACTGTAATCAGGAAGATTCCAAAATCACCCACACCACACAGTCATGGTGATGTTCCTAAATCTGCTTCTATGCTGCTCTGACACTCAGAAAGATGACAGAGCATTGCAAAAGGCTCCAGCTATAATCATGAACTCAAAGGTCTCTAATGGATTAGACAGAGAGAGAATTCCATACATGATATAGAGTGAGATTAGATACAAAAAAGTCACAGTGAGTGAGTCACTCATTTGTCTACCCATAATTCTGACAATCCACATAATTCTACCCTCACCTTTGAAAAGACAAGAATGAATTGACTCAGACTTTCTAATGCGGGACCATCCAGGAGGCACAGGCCTCACGAGTTGCAGGGTAGTTGCAAGGTGGCAGGGACAAGATCCTCTCAGCCTCTGAGTGACAGCAGTGGATCAACGACCCTCTCTGCCCCTTCCCTGCAAGTAGAGACTCTTCATGGTTTTTACATTTCCCATCATATTTTATATCTACTAAGACCTCTAGCCCCTTCCCTAGGGCTTGGAAAATCATGTCATCCAGTATTCACTGAAGGTAAATCCAGAAGCTTTGCAAGAGAGTTTAATGAATCCTCTAGACTGTACCAAGGCACCTCCAGAGAGTGACGCCCTTCAACCAAAAGGGCCAGTAAATATATTCAACAAAATTATAGAAGAAAACTTCCCTAACTTAAAGAAAGGGATGCTCATAAACATACAAGAAGTCTATAGAACTTCAAATCGACTAGACCAAAAAAGAAATTCCTCCTGCCCCATAATAGTCAAAACAACAAATGCACAAAGTGAAGAAAGAATACTAAAATCAATGAGGGAAAACGGTCAAGTAAAATATAAAGGCAAGCCTATCAGAATTATATCAGACTTCACACCAGAGACTATGAAAGCTAGAAGACCCTGGGGAGATATCATACAGATCCTAAGAGAACACAAATGCCAGCCCAGACTACTATACCCAGCAAAACTCTCAATCACCATAGATGGAGAAACCAAAGTATTCCATGACAAAACCAAATTCACACAGTATATTTCCACAAATCTAGCCCTTCAAAGGGTACTAAATGGAAAAATCCAACACAAGTAGGGGAACTACAATGCAGAAAAAGCAAAAAAGTAATCGTACAACAAAACTAAAAGAAGATAGCCACATGAACGGAATTCAAGCTCTAACTACAAAAATAACAGGAAGCAAGAATTTCTTTTCTTTAATATCTATTAAAATCAATGGAATCAATTTCCCTATAAAAAGACATAGACTATCAGATTGGGTATGTAAACAGGATCCAACATTTTGATGTATACAGGAAACATATCTCAGTGACAAAGACAAACACTACCTTAGAAAAAAAGACTGGAAAAAAATTCTCCAAGCCAATGGTCCCAAGAAAAAAGCTGGAGTAGCCATTCTAATATCAAATAAAATCGACTTCTACTCAAAAAAGATAAGGAGGGACACTTCATATTCATCAAAGGTATGATCTACCAAGATGAATTCTCAATTCTGAACCTCTATGCTCCAAATCAAAGGGCATCTACATTCATAAAAGAAACTTTACTAAAGCTCAAAGCACACATTACACTGCACAAAATAGTAGTGGGAGATTTCAACACCCCACTCTCTGCAATGGACAGATCATGGAAACAGAAAATAAACCAGGACACAGTGAGACTAACAGAAGTTATGAAACAGATGGACTTAACAGATATCTATAGAACTTTTTATCCTAAAACAAAAGGATATACCTTCTTCTCAGCACCTCATAGTACCTTCTCCAAAACTGACCATATAATTGGTCACAAATCAGGCCTAAACAGATACAAGAAGATTGAAATAATTCCTTGTATTCTATCAGATCATCATGAACTAAGGTTGTTCCTCAATAACAACATAAACAATAGAATGCCCACATAAACATGGAAGCTTAACAACACTCTACTCTAAGATAACTTTGTCAAGGAAGAAATAAAGAAAGAAATTAAAGACTTTCTAGAGTTTAATGAAAATGAAGCCACAACATACCCAAACTTATGGGACACAATGAAAGCAGTCCTAAGAGAAAAACTCATAGCTTTAAGTGCCTACAAAAAGAAACTGGAGAACACATATACCAGCAATTTTACAGCACACCTGAAAGTGCTAGAACAAAAAGAAGCAAATTCACCCAAGAGGAGTCAAAGGCAGGAAATAATCAAACTCAGGGCTGAAATCAACCAAATAGAAACAAAAAGAACTATACAAAGAATCAACCAAACCAGGAGCTGGTTCTTTGAGAAA
>JADRCC010579422.1:0-13553 GCA_019843855.1 Hylomyscus alleni
AGGCACAGAGACCAGTCAACTAGGGCTCAGAAACCCAAAATAACCCTTCCATACCTCTATCTCAACAATGTAGAAGAATTATTCATGTATTTATATCTGTTGTATGTGATAAGTGTTAAATATGTGTGCATGTGGATGTGGGTGCCAGAGGTCAACCTTAGGTTTCTTTTCTCAGGAATCATCCACCCTTAAAACAAAGTCTTATTTTTTAATTTGTAATTACATGTCTATATGTGAGTATATACGAGGCTGAGCCAGCAGAGGAAAGAGGTGTTGGAAATCTTGGAGCCCGAGTTACATGTAGCTCTGAGAACCTGATGTGGGTGCTGGTATCCGAACTCCAATCCTGCCTGCATATACCTGAGAATTCAGGGATCTAAATTTTCAGATAAAATGGTATGAAGCATGTGGCTTTAAGTGAACCTATCTTTACACCCAACCCTGCCGGCAAACCTGATGTCTCTTCCCACTCTGGTTCTTGGCCTTTCAGGATTGCTTTACTGTCATTTTCTGGAGCATTCATTGTGCTTTCTGCAAAAGAGAGGAAGAATTGATAAGTCAGTCTGATTGTCTCAGCTTGGTATGAGAATACTTCAGGTCCAACTACAGAAAGGATTAAGGCAAGTAAGTCCCTGCTCAGTTTATGTTCCCTGTAGTCTGTGATGTCAGGTCCTTTGCCTCAAAAGTCAAGTAAAGCAGCCAACATAGGCAGGCAAAGAAGCTCCCATTTGGAACCTAACACATGCATTCCACACTAGTTCTTCCGAGTGGCTTAGGATAGGTGTGACTATGAGGTGCTGGGTTGTAGGCATTAAGGATTAGTCTTGGTTAGTCATCCTCAATGCCTTCAAATTTCAGACCTGTGCTAGCAGCTTGCAATTAGACTCTAATGAGTTAGTAAGTGATAATTGTAATTAGAGGGGTCTTCAGCTTTGTGTGTTCCAGCAGAGGACAGAGGTGTGGGATTTCTTGGAGCCTGAATTACATGTAGCTTTCAGAACCTGCTGTGGGTAACCAAACTCCAATTCTACATGAACACACATTAGAATTCTGGGGTCTAATTCCTCAGATCAAAACCTATAAAACATGTGGCTTTCAGTGTACACATCCTTACACCCACACCCAGCCTGCAAACCTGACTTCTGTTCCTCTTCTGATCCATGCTCTTTCAACATTGCTTTCCTGTCTTTTTTTCGACAACTCATTGCATTTTCTGCAACAGAGGAGAAGAGTTAATAAGTCAGTCTAATTACTCTAGCTGTCCAACTACAGCGGGGTTTTCGTCAAGTGTCGGCTTAATTTATGTGCCAAGTTGTCTGTGAAGTCAAACCCTTTGCCTCAGAAATACAAAAAAAGCAACAGAGATAGGCAAGCAAAGATGCTCCCATTTGGAACCTAACATGCATTCTGTACAAGTTCTTTTGTGTGGATTAGTTAGGTGTCACAATGAGCTGTTGGGTCATAGGCATTAAAGGTTGCTTCAACTTCATTAGTCTACCTCAATGCCTTCAAATTTCAGAACTATGTAAGGAGCTATTCACTTGATATTTGTAATTAGAGCTGTCTTCAACTTTGTGTGTGTTCTTCTTGGTGAACAGCTATCAACCACAGTCTCTTTCCTCTGTAGGCATGTACTGGCTGGTTTTGTGTGTCAACTTGACACAGGCTGGAGTTAGCACAGAAAAGGGAGCTTCAGTTGGGGAAGTGCCTCCATGAGATCCAGCTGTGGGACATTTTCTCAATTAGTGATCAAGGGGGTAGGGCCCCTTGTTGGTGGTGCCATCCTTGGGCTGGAAGTCTTGGGTTCTATAAGAGAGCAGGCTGAGCAAGCCAGGAGAAGCAAGCCAGTAAGGAACATCCCTCCATGGCCTCTGTGTCAGCTCCTGCTTCCTGACCTGCTTTAGTTCCAGTCCTGACTTCCTCTGGTGATCAACAGCAATATGGAAGTAAGCTAAATAAACCCTTTCCTCCCCAACTTGCTTCTTGATCATGATCTTTGTGTAGGAATAGAAACCCTGACTAATACAAGGCACCTAATTGATTTTTTTTAAAAAAATGCAGTTTTCGTACATGTCTGTGTGTATGCATGTGGCTTTGCGTTTTGTTCAAAGTTGAGATAGTGTTTTTATCAACTACCCCCACCCTTAGGGAACAAATGATCAGAAGGAGAGCTGTGAACTGCTGTTCTCTGGACATAATACAGCTATTAGGCACATGATATGCAGCTGTGGCTGCCTGTGCCACATCAAGACACTTAAAATTGCATCAGATATGAGTAAGGGCTCCTGAGGAAATTAAGTGTTAGCATTTGGAGTCACTTTTATGGAGGAGCTTGTCCTCTGTGTGGTTTTCAGAGCTCTCTCTGTGGGGACATGCAAGTGGGTAAGTCCATATGCCCATTTGTGTGTACATATGTGGACCAGAGTTTGACTTTTCATGTCTTTCTCAGTCACTCTCAACTTTAATGTTTAAAAATGTCTTTATCTTTAAGAATGCCTTGCCTATATGTCTGTCCCTGTAACCTGTGTAGGCTGTGCCTGCTGAGAGAAGAGCGCAGATTCCCTGAAACTAGACTTAAGAGCTAGCAAGTGTCAGCTGAAACCTACCCGAGTTCTTCAGAAAAGTGGCCAAGTGATCTTCCTCCTGTCTTGGCTTCCTTGGTGGTGGTATTATAGGCACATACCACTCCCACCCACCATATTTAGTCAGGTTCAGGGAATTGAACTCTGGTCCTAGTGCAGGAAGCCTTTCTATGACTGAACAAGACAAGCCTCAACATTCAACCTTATTAAGACCAGCTTTATACCCAAACACAGATGCAATTTAATGCAGTCAATATAAACAGCCTAGCTGATCATTTCCCTCCAAGAAATGTTCAAGGTTGTTTTAAAATTCATGATAGAATCATTGTACTCAAGAACCCTTGGCCCCCTAAAACTTGCAGACAAATTGAGTCATATACCCTGAAAGAAAACATTTAAGCCAATCCAGATGGCTGTATAAGGACAGGCACAGAGACCAGTCAACTAGGGCTCAGAAACCCAAAATAACCCTTCTACACCTCTATCTTGACAATGTAGAAGAATTATTCATGGACTTACATCTGTTGTATGTGATAAGTGTTAAATATGTGTGCATGTGGATGTGGGTGCCAGAGGTCAACCTTAGGTTTCTTTCCTTGGGAAACACCCACCAAACAAAGACTTATTTTTAACTTATAATTACACGTCTATGTGTGGGTAAGTATGAGCCTTGTACCCATAGTGGACAGAGGTGTTTTATTTCTTGGAGTCAGAGTTACCTCTCAAAACCTGATGTGGGAGCTGGTAACCAAACTCCAATCCTGCATGCACATACATAAGAATTCGGAGGTCTAATTCTTCAGATAAAAACATACAGAGCATGTGGCTTTAAGTGCACCCATCTTTACACCCCCGCCGGCCAGCAAACCTGAGGTCAGTTCCTGCTCTGGTCCTTGGTCTTTCAGCATTGCTTTCCTGTCTTTTTTTCGACGACTCATTGTGATTTCTGCAACAGAGGGGAAGAGTTAATAAGTAGTCTAATTGCCCCAGCTGGGGATGAGAACACTCATGTCCAAGCTACACAGAGGATTAGGGCAAGCCTCTCGGTTTATGCCCTGTGAGGTCTTTGATGTCAGGGCCTTTACCTCAGAAGTACAGTAAAGCAGCAGATAGACAAAGATGCTCCCATTGGGACCCAAACACGTGCATTCTACACTAGTTCTTCTGTGTGGCTTAGGTTGTCACATGAGGTTCTGGGTCATAGGCATTAAGTGTTCATCTTTGTTAGTCAACCTCAATGCTTTCATATTTCAGACCTGTGTAAGCAGCTATTCATTTGATACTTGTAGTTAGAGGTGTCTTCAACTTTGTGTGTGTTCCTGTGTGAGCACATGTGTCAACCATGGTCTCTTTCCTTTGTAGGCACCTTGATGGTTTTTGGAAAAAAAATACATTTTTTTAAAATGTGTATGTGTGCTCACAGGTGTCCTTGAAGGCCAGAGGAGGAATTAGGACTTTGTGGAAGTTACAGGTAGCTGTTAGCCACTAGAATGTGGATGTTTTGAGTGGAACACTGGTCCTCTCACAAAAGCAGCAGGTTCTATCAAGCACTGAGCCATTTCTCCACCATCAACTGTGGTTATCTGAATGAAAATGGTCCCCATTAGCTTTTATATTGGAATGTCTTGACCAGAGTTTGAGAGAGATAGGAGGTGTGGCCTTGTTGGAGGAGCTTTCAAAAGCCCACACCACACCCAGTCTCTTTCTCTACAGTGTGCTGCAGGACTTGATTGCTGTTGGATACTGGTCCAGTGTGATGACTGCCTTCTGCCAGCATGCTTCCTCCCATGGTCATCATGGATTAACTGTAAGCAATACTTTAAGCAAGTCTCCAATTAAATGCTCTTGTAAGTTGCCTTATTCATAGTGTCTCTTTACAGACATAGAAAAATAACAAGATACCGACCACCTATCTTTTTCCCCTAGACAGGGTCTCTCCTAAACCCGGGACTGTCCTGATTGAAGCCAAGGATTACCTTGAACTACTGATCTTCCTGTTTCTCTCCTAAGTGCTAGGGTCAGATGTGTATGCCCTATCCCCTGTTTGTATAGGGTGGAGGATTGAATCCAGTTGGGGCTAGGTGAGCACGATGCGAACGAGATATATCCCTAGCCCTCATTTTTGCATTTTAACTTACAATAATCTTCTTCATTCAGCCATTAAACACAGTCCCAAAAAATCTAATGCATGATTGAAGAGATTACATTTTCTTTCTTTATATAAAGCTGTACTTCTCAACCTGTTGGGTTGCAACCTCTTTGTAGTTAAAAAAAAAAAAAAAACCTTTCACAGAGTCACATATCAGACATACTGCCTATCAGATAATTTACATTATAATTGAGAATAGTAGCAAAATTACAACTATGCAGTAGCCACAAAAATAATTTTATGGTTGGAGGAGTCACCATAATATGAGGAACTGTATTAAAGAATCACAAGCATTAAGAAGGTTAAGACAAGAAACTCAAGAAAGACCACCAAAATGTGGACATTTCATTCCTTCTTAAAAGGGGGAACAAAATACCCATGCAAGGAGTTGCAGAGACTAACTATGGAGCAGAGACTGAAGGAAGGGCACTCCAGCCTGATATAGCTGTCTCCTGAGAGGCTCTGACAGTACCTGACTAATACAGAAGTAGAGACTCACAGCCATCAATTGAACTGAGTACAAGGTCCCCAGTGAAGCAGTTAGAGAAAGGACCAATGGAGTTGAAGGGTTGGCAGCCCCTTAGGACGAACAACAATATGGACTGACTAGTGCCCTCAGAGCTCCCAGGGACTCAACCACCAACCAAGGACTATACATGGTGAGACTGATTGTTCTGGCAGCCTGTGTATAGTAGAGGACTGCAAAGTCCGTCATCAATGAGAGGAGAGGCCCTTGTCCCTGTGAAGGTTCTGCGCCCCAGTGTAGGGAAATGACAGGGCCGATAAGTGGGAGAGGGTGGGGAGGCAGGCATGGGGAGGGGGGAGGCAACAGGGTTTGTTCTTTTGTTTGTTTGTTTATTTGTTTGTTTTTTGGAGGTGAAACTGGGAAAGGAGAAATCATATGACATGTAATAAAGAAAATATCGAATAAAAAAAAGTTTAAGAACCACTGATATAAAAAGTTATTACTGTGTGTAGTAATATATACATACACAGTATGTATATGCAAAATACTTATTCATATGTACATTCTAAAACATATTGTAATAATAAATAATAATGCTTCATCGTAATAGTCTAGCAAGCATCTACGAATAACTTGAATACTGTTTACCTAACCATAAGTTTATAAATGGTTATTAAGTTCTGTCTTCTTAGACAGTTGCAGATTTGAGCCAGAAAGATATTTCACTTCCCAAAACACCACCAGTGCAGCGTACAATTCAATGTGTT
Organism: Hylomyscus alleni; assembly: GCA_019843855.1. Classification (NCBI taxonomy): domain Eukaryota; kingdom Metazoa; phylum Chordata; class Mammalia; order Rodentia; family Muridae; genus Hylomyscus; species Hylomyscus alleni. Next base: position 5,965 of record JADRCC010579422.1, read on the forward strand.
GCCCTCTGAATACTGTTGGATCACTATACTAAAAAAGTAGGAAACAGGTTGCTACTAGTTACTAACAACACAGTACGCGGTTTGTAGATCTGTTTTGCTTGGTGCCATTTATGGGAAGTTATGGAAAGTTAGTAAAGTTTTGGTATTAAAAGTACCTCAAGCCCAAGTAATAGAAAAGAAAGTGGGGAAGAACCTCGAGCAAACAGGCACAGGGGAAAATTTCCTGAAGAGGATGCCAGTAGCTTATGCTCTAAGGTCAAGAATTGACAAATGGGACCTCATAAAGTTGCAAAGCTTCTGTAAGGCAAAAGACACTGTTAATAGGACAAAGCAGCAACCAACAAATTGGGAAAAGATCTTTACCAATCCTATATCTGATAGAGGGCTAATATCCAATGTATACAAAGAACTCAAGAAGTTAGACTCCAGAGAACCAAATAACTCGATTAAAAAATGGGGTACAGAGCTAAACAAAGAATTCTCAACTGATGAATATCGAAGGCTGAGAAGCACCTAAAGAAATGTTCAACATCCTTAGTCATCAGGGAAATGCAAATCAAAACAACTCTGAGATTCCACCTCACACAAGTCAGATTGGCTAGAATAAAAAAAAAAACAACTCAGGTGACAGCAGATGCTGGAGAGGTTTTGGAGAAAGAGGAACACTACTTCATTGCTGGTGGGATTGCAAGCTGGTACAACCACTCTGGAAATCAGTTTGGCAGTTCCTCCGGAAATTGGACAGAGTTCTACCGGAGGACCCAGCTATACCACTCCTGGGCATATACCCAGAAGATGCTCCAACATGTAATAAGGACACATGCTCCACCATGTTCATAGCAGCCTTATTTATAATAGCCAGAAGCTGGAAACAACTCAGATGTCCCTCAACAGAGGAATGGATACAGAAATTGTGGTACATCTACACAATGGAATACTACTCAGCTATTAAAAGCAATGAATTAATGAAATTCTTAGCCAAATGGATGGATCTGGAGAATATCATCCTGAGTGAGGTAACCCATTCACAAAAGAACACACATGGTATGCACTCTCTGATAAGTGGTTATTAGCCCAGAAGATCGGAAAACACCATGTACAATCTACAAACCATAAGAAACCTCAAGAAAAACACAAGAAGACCTCATTCCTCCTTAAAAGGGGGAACAAAATACCCATGCAAGGAGTTGCAGAGACTAACTATAGAGCAGAGACTGAAGGAAGGGCACTCCAGCCTGATATAGCTGTCTCCTGAGAGGCTCTGTCAGTACCTGACTAATACAGAAGTAGAGGCTCACAACCATCCATTGAACTGAGTACAGGGTCCCCAATGAAGGAGTTAGAGAAAGAACCAATGGAGTTGAATGGTTTGCAGCCTCTTGGGATGAACAACGATATGGACTGATAATGCTGCCAGAGCTCCCAGGGACTCAACCACCAACCAAGGACTATACACGGTGGGACTGATTGTTCTGGCAGCATGTGTATAGTAGAGGATTGCAAAGTTGGTCATCAAGGGGAGGAGAGGCCCTTGTCCCTGTGAAGGTTCCGTGCCCCAGTGTAGGGAAATGACAGGTCCGATAAGTGGGAGAGGGTGGGGTGGCAAGCATGGGGAGGGGGAAGGCAACAGGGGTTTGTTCTTGTTTTTGTTTGTTCATTAAAAAGAAAAAAAAGAACTGTGGATGGGTAGGTGGGGGAGCACCCTCATAGAAGAAGGGGAAGGGAGTATGAGATAGGGGGTTTCTGAAGGGGAGACCTAGAAAGGGGGAAAACACTTGAAATGTAAATAAAGAAAATATTCAATAAAGAAATCAGAAAAAAAAAATTTACCTCAACCCCGTCATGGTGGTGCACAACTTTAATCCCAGCAGAGGCAGGCAGATCTCTGTAAACTCAAGTCCAGTCTAGTCTACATAGAGAATTCCAGGCCAGCCAGGGCTGCATAGTGAAATCCCATCTTAAAAAAAAAATAATAATACTCACACACTGAATCCAAGAACACATTTAAAAAAAGATCACCCGCCATGACCTGGTAGGCTTCATCCCAGAGATACAGGGATGGGTTGATATAGAAAAATCTGTCAGTGTAATCTATCATATAAACAAATTGAGGGAAAAACATGATTACCTCATTAGATGCTAAAACGGCCTTTAACGAAAATCCAACACTCCCTTCCTGATAAAAGACTTGAAGACAAGGGATAAGAGGGACATACCTAAATACAGTGAAGGCAATATACAGGAAGCCAACATCAGATTAAATGGAGAGAAACTCAAAGCAATTCTACCAAACTCAGGGACAAGACAAGGGTTTCTGCTTTTTTCATATCTATTCAGTATAGTACTTGAAGTTCTAGCTAGAGCAACAAGAAATTGGAAAGGAAGAAGCCAAAGTATCAGTATTTGTAGATGATGTGATAGTATACATAAGCAACCCCAAAGATTCTATCAGGGAACTCCTACAGCTGATAAATGCTTCCAGCACAGTGGCTGGATACAAGATTAACTTAAAAAAAAAAAACAATCAGTAGCCCTCTTATATACAAACAAATGGGTTGAGAAAGATCAGGGAAACACTGCCTTTCACAATAGCCGCAAGTAATATAAAATATCTTGGTGTAGTTCTAACCAAGCAAGTGAAAAACCTGTACGACAAGAACTTCAAGTCTTTGAAGAAAAAAAGTAAAGATAACAGAAGATGGAAAGATCTCCTGTGCTCATGGATCAGTAGGGTTTATATAGTAATAATGGCCATCTTACCAAAAGCAATCTACAGGTTCAATGCAACCCTTATAAAAATCCCAGCAATTCTTTACATATCTTGATAGAATAATATTCACTTCATATGGAAAAACAAACCTAGGATAGCTATCACAATCCTGTACAATAAAAGAAATTCTGGAGGTATCACCATCCCTTATTTCAAGCTTTCCTACAGATCTATAGTAATAACAGCCACATGGTATTGGCACAAAAACTGACAGGTTGATCAATGGGATCAAACTGAAGACTCAGGTGTAAAAATGCAAAGGAGAATGAAAACAGATTCACATTGATCACCCTGCACAAAACTCAAGTCCAAGTGGATCAAAGTCCTCAACACAACTATGCTGAACCTAATAAGGTGGGGAATCGTCCCAAACCCATTAGCACAGGAGACAACTTCCTGAACAGAACACCATTAGCACAGGCACTAAAAGCAACAATAAACGGGACCTCACGAAACTGAAAACCTTTGGTAAGGCTAAGGACACCATCAATAAGACAAAATGGCAGTCTGCAAAATGGGAAGTTTTACCACCTCCACATCTGACAGAGGGCTAATTTCCAAAATATATAAAGAACTCAAGAACTAGACATTAAAAAACCAAATAATTCAATAAAATTGAGGTACAGATCTAAACAGAATTCACAACAAAGAAATCTCGCATGGCCTAGAAAGACTTCAAGAAACGTTCAACATCCTCAGCCATAAGGGAAATGCAAATCGAAAGGACTCTGACATTCCATCTTACACCGGTCAGAACGGCTAAGATAAACACTACCAACAGCTCGCACTGGTGAGATGAGGAACGGGGGGGACACACCTTGCTGGTGGGATTGCAAACTTGTACAGCTACTGTGGAAATCAATATGGCCATTTCTCAGAAAACTGGAATCAATCAACCTCAAGATCCAGATATTCCACTTCTGGGCATACAGCCAAAGAACACTCCATCATATAACGTGAGGGGAGTTACTCCCCTATGTTCACTGGAGCTGGAAACAACCCTCAGCTGAAGAATGGATAAAGAAAATGCGGTCTATTTACACAATAGAGTATTATTCGGCTGTTAAAAACTCATGAAATTCGCAGGCAAATGATGGAACTAGAAAAAAAAGTGAGTTTTTTTTCTGAGTGAGGTAATCTAGACTCAGAAAGGCAAACATGTGTGTGCTCACTGATAACTGGACATGAGCTTTAAAGCAGGGATAACCATGCTACAATCCACAAACCCAGAGAGGCTAAGCTCAAGGGGGAACTCATGAATCTCCCTGGGAAGGAGAAATAGAATAGAGATTGTTGGAAGAATGGGGGTAGGCCAGAACAAGAGGGATTAGGTGCGGGGGAGGGTGAGGAGGAGAGAATACTGGGAGACACACGTGGAATTATGGGGGCATATGGGGATGGGGTAGAAACCTAGTACTGTGAAAACTCCTAGGAAATCTACATGGTTGACACTAGCTGAGACTCCTAGCGATGGGGGATACAGAGTCTGAACTACCATCTCTTGTAACCAGGTCAAGACATCCAGTGGAGGGATTGAGACATCAACCCAGCTCCAAAACCTTCAGCCTACAAAACTATACAATTTGTCTTGCCTACAAGATGTGCTGTGGTAAAGGTGGCGAATAAACTGGGGGAGTGGCCAACCCAATGACTAATGACTGATCCAGCTTGAGACCCATGACCAGAGGGAGCCCAGCCTAACACTGCCTGGAGGGCTGGCCTGAGACCTGGGATAGAACATGACTAGCAAAAAAAAAAAAAAAAAACAAACCAGGAGCCTAATTGTCATCAGACAAATTTCATCCAGTGACTCATGGGAACTGATGAGATGAAGAGACTCATGGCCAAACATTAGGCAGAGCTTTAGGAATCCTGCAGAAGTAGGGGAGAAAGGATTGTAGGAGCCACAGGTATCAAGGACATCAGGAGAACATGACCCACAGAACCAACTAAGCAGGGCTCACAGAAACTGAAGCAACAGCCATGGAGTCCACATGGGGCTACACTAGGTTCTCTGCATTCACGCTGTGGTTGTTTAGCTTGGGGTGTCTGTGGAACTCCAAACAATGGGACTGGGGGCTGTCTCTGACTCTTTTGCTGCTTTTGGGACCCTGTTCCTCCCACTGGTCACCCCATTCATCCTTAATAACAGAGAAGTTGCCTAGCCTTATTGCAACTTGATATGCCATGTTTGGTTGATATCCCTGGGAGGCTGACCCTTTTCCGAAGGAAAATGGAGGAGGAGAAGGTTATGGGGTAAGGTGAAGGGTCTAAGAGGAGGAGAAGAGGAAACTGCAGTTGGAATGTGTGTGTGTGTTGTGTGTGTAGACTGTGTGCGCAGACAGACACAGAGACGCGTGCGCACGCGCGCACCCAGAGACGCGCACACAGTCAGAGACAGACAAAGAGAAAGGGAAGGGCAGGAAGGGATGGAGCAGGAGAGAAAAAGGAATTCAGAGGTTGTCAAGATGGGTCCTGGACACACCATCACACTGGAAAAGCAAGATTCAGATATAAAATCACTTCTCATGGTGATTATACAGGACTTTTAAAAAGACATAAATAGCACCCTCAAAGAAATACAGAACACAAGAGCTAGAAGCTCTTAAAGAGGAAACACAAAAATCCCTTAAAGAACTACAGGGAAACACAATCAAACAGGTGAAGGAAATGAGCAAAACCATCCATAATCTAAAAATGGAAATAGAAACAATAAAGAAATCAGAAAGAGAGACAACTCAGGAGATACAAAACCCTAGGAAGGAAATCAGGAGTCATAGATGCAAGCATCACCAACAGAAAACAAGAGATAGAAGAGAGAATCTCAGAGGCAGAAGACACCATAGAAAACATTGACACAACAGTCAAAGAAAATGCAAAAGGCAAAAATCTCCTAACCCAAAACATCCAGGAAATCCAGGATGCAATGAGAAGACCAAACCTAAGGATAATAGGTATAGAAGGGAGTGAAGACTCCCAACGTAATGGGCCAGTAAATATCTTCAACAAAATTATAAAAGAAAATTTCCCTAACCTAAAAAACTGATGCCCATGAACAAACAAGAAACCTACATAACTCCAAACAGTTTGGACTAGAAAAGATATTCGTCCTGTCACATAATAATCAAAACACTAATGCACTGAACAAAGAAAGAATATTAAAAGCAGTAAGGGAAAAAGGTCAAGTAACATATAAAGGCAGACCTATCAGAATTACACCAGACTTCTCACCAGAGACTATAAAGCTAGAAGATCCTGGGAAGAGGTCACACAGGCACTAAGAGAACACAAATGCCAGCCCAGGCTACTAAACCCAACAAAACTCTCAATTCCAATAGATGGAGAAACCAAAGTATTCCATGACAAAACCAAATTTACACAGTTATCTTTCCACAAATCCTGCCCTTCAAAGGTTAACAGATGGAAAAATACCAACACAAGGATACCTACACCCTAGAAAAAGCAAGAAAGTAATCTTTCAACAAACCCACACAAACATAATTCCACCTCTAACAACAAAAATAACGGTAAGCAATAATTACTTTTCCTTAATATCTCTTAACATCATGGACTCAATTCCCCAATAAAAGACATAGACTAACAGACTGGATATATAAACAGGACCCATCATTTTTGCTGCCTACACAAAATGTACCTCAGTACCAAAGACAGACACTGCCTCAGAATAAAAGGCTGGAAAACAATTTTCCAAGCAAATGGTTCCAAGAACAAACTGAATAGCCATTCTAATACCAAATAAAATCAACTTTAAACCAAAAGTTATCAAAAAAGAGAAGGACACTTCATATTCAAATGTAAAATTTACCAAGATGAACTCTCAATTCTGACCATGTATGCTCCAAATGCAACAGCACCCACATTCATAAAGGAAACTTTATTAAGCTCAAAGCACACATCACACCCCACATAATTATAGTGGGAGACTTCAACACCCCACTCTCAGCAATGGGCAAGTCATGGAAATAGAAACTAATCAGAGACTCAGTGAAACTCACAGAAGTTATGAACCAAATAGAGCTAACAAATATGTAGAGAACATTTCCTCCTAAAGCAAAAGAACATATCTTCTTCTCAGCACCTCATGGTACCTTCTCCAAAACTGACCACATAATCAGTCACAAAACAGACCTCAACAGATACAAGAATTGAAATAGTCCCATGCACCCTATCAGATCACCACGGACTAAGGCTGGTCTTAAATACCAACAAAAACAATGGAAAGCACACATAGAAGCTGAATAACACTCTACTCAATGATAACTTGATCAAGAAATAAATTAAAGGCTTCTTCAAATTTAATGAAAATGAAGACATACCATACCAAAACTTATGGGACACAATGAAAGCAGTCCTAAGAGGAAAACTCATAGCTCTAAGTGCCTCCAAAAAGAAACTGATGAGAGCTTTACACTAGCAGCTTGACAGCACACCTGAAAGCTCTAGAACAAAAAGAAGCAAATACACCCAAGAGGAGTAGACTGCAGGAAATAATCAAACTCAGGGCTGAAATCAACTAAACACAAACAAAAAGAACTATACAAAGAATCAACCAAACCAGGAGCTGGTCCTTTGAGAAAATCAACAAGATAGATAAATTAACCAGAGGGCACAGAGACAGTATCCAAATTAATAAAATCAGAAATGAAAAAGGAGACATAACAAAATATATCTTAAAATAATTATTCTGTTTCTTGAATATTAACAGTTGAGAATATTAAAATCATGCTCTAACAAAAAACCTATATTTTTTATTTTACAGTAAAATTAATATTTATGTAACTTTACAATTTGATTTAGG
>JADRCC010579423.1:0-24145 GCA_019843855.1 Hylomyscus alleni
CACAGCATAATATAGGCACAGAAAGTCCTACTGCAAGGAAGTACAGTTCATTTCCATCTTCAACTTGAACTTGATTGCAGATCCTATTCAAATCAGTGGACTAAAACCACAGCTGTCATACAAAGGGCTCAGAGGTGCCTACGCACTGGGGCTAGCCTCCTTTTCTGCTGGAAAGCCCTTTACAGCATTTAACATGCAAGAACTGCTTACTGGAGAAGTTTGAGAAAGAAATCTCAGGATTTGCCACAAAAGCTAAGAACAGAATAAGCCATATAGGCCAGCTATACCACTTATAGCTATGTGCCCGAGGGCACCTTACCCCAGAGACACTACCACCAGGTGGATTGCTTCTTTATTTACATAGCAAGGAAATGGACTCCACCTCAGAGTCTCTCAATAGATGACTACTGGATAATGGACGTGCTCTACATATCCTCAGTGGAATGCAGCCAAGAAAGAAAAATAAAACTTGGAACATTTCAGGAAAATGGAAGGACCTGGAAACATTTAAGAGAGTTAACCCAAGCTTGGAAAGATGAATACCATATCTTCTCACTCATGTGAATCTAGCCTCAAACTGTTAAATAAGTGTTCAGATAGGGATAAATGTAGATGAAGACCAGGACAGCAGAAATTGGTCAATATGACTGGAAAAAAAAAAGAAACTTTAATGGAAATAGGGCAGGAAGATAATGGAGGAAATTTAAAGAGATTGGTGAGAGTAGAGTGGGACATTCGAGAAGGGGCAATGAGACAGATGGAAGCCAGGGGATGTAGTGGTACAATCAACCCAAATTAAATGTGTATGGAAACACCATACGGAAAACTATCATTCTGAAAGGAGAAGGACATCAACCCACCCACAAAACCTTCAACCCAAAATGTGTCCTGCTTACAAGATGCTCAAGGATAAAGATAAAGCACAGGCTGAGAGACCGGCCAACCAACAACTGGTCCAACTCTTTCACATGGTATATGAACATAACAAAAGCTGACCACCCTAGTCACATGCTAACAATGTCCAAATCCTAAAGGTGAAATTTGAGATATTTGATGAGGGTGTTGTTGCTGTTCTCATCATTGTCTTTATTTTGTTGATTTTCCTGCCTGACCTAAAGAATAATGGGAGCACTGTATTAGACTACTTGTATGAAGGAAGTCAAAATTACAAAATACCACCACCAATATTTGAAACACACACACACACACACACACACACACACACACACACACACACAGACACAGACACACAGACCCTGTTTCCAAGAAGTTTTAACACCACAGCCCAATAACCAAGGAAAACTAATAAAATACATCAAACACCAAAAAGGAAAGAAATTTATCTTGAGAACTAGTTCTTGTGAAATTTAAAGGAATTTTAGCTTATCTCATTCCCACATCCTGATTCTTCTCACTCACCTAATTTCAAGCTAAGTTAAATGGTTTCATGTGACTGTTTAAAACACTACAGATGTTAGGGAAGTTACCAACTTACTAGGGCAGCAGCTGAATTTTCCTCCCTAAAAGTTAATGTTTTATAATCTTCGAAAACCCAGCAGAGGGCATCCTTCCATTTCATATCTGTGAATCATGCAGAGAAAAACCATCTTATTGCAATGTAGTTCCACTGATGCTTCTTCATCTAGATTCAAACAGCAACTGCCTGATTTTGGAGGAGAATGGTTACACAAGTTATTCAGGACCTGACTCACTCCTTCCCAGTGCAGAGCAGCGTCTTTACAATCCAGAAGCAGGAGAGTTACCCCTGTGGCCTTTCTCTCCTCCACGCTAACTGTGCACATAAAGAGATCAAAGAGAAGACCCAACTGGGAAAGAGCCAGGATCCTGACCTCATTTGTAGCAATCACCTTCTGTCCCTCCAACTGAAAGACAAATGATGGGACAGGTGTCATAGCCTGGTGCACTGCCTCAGTACCGAGCAGAACTTAAGTATTCTGGATTCTGAAAGCAATGGAATGGACCAGGAATAGCATATGACTGAAGCGCACCTTATATCTGAGGATGCCAGAAGATATCCATTTACTTTAAACTATACAGTTCCACTGAAATTGAACTTACACAGTAAGTAAAGAATATCTTACATGATCAGAATGCTTCCCTAGTTAAAAGCAAGTTTCCACCCATCTTTGTTGTCTATTGCTTTCTGTTCTTGTGTTTTAAGATGAAGTCTTGTGTTTTAAGATGAGTCCCAGATTGGCTTCAAACTCACTATGCAATCAAGAGCGTTGAAACCCTGCATCTTCCTGCTTACACCTCCCAAGTGTAAATGCTGGAATTTCAGGCATGTACCATTATACCCAGTTTATGCAGTCATGGGGTATACTCTAGAGCCTTAGTGCACACTAGGCAAGCCCTCTACCAACTACATCGTCAGCCACAGTCTGTAATCCTTTTAAGTTACATTCTCCAGGTGCCTGAAAAGATTGTATCCTTTGTTTATGGAGGAAGTCAGGGAAAGAAGAAATAGATATAAAGAAGCTGAATAACCAAGTCATGTAGCCTATCTAAGTTCACTGGAACATCTACTTCATGCAAAGCCCTATTCTAATTGCTATTACAACATAGTAAAATCCCTTTACTCAAGGGAATCTTACCCAAAGCAAGAGCTTGAAATGTCAGACAGAGCTAGCCCAGACTCATTCCCCTTGGTCATCTATATTAATTGGATCAAAACCTTTTACTCATCAGAGCAGGTATTTAAAACAAGGTTGCCTGAGTCCATCATTTGCTTCTTATCCAACAGCCATGGAAGCGCTGAGAGTTGAGTATTCTAAGGATCAGACATATGCCAAACTGAAGGCTGAGAAGGTAACATAAGTTATCACTATCACTGTCTTTATCTTTAACACTACTCTCACGGCCACTATTATAGTTTGCTGGAATCTAAGAGCATAAGCTGTAACACACGAGTAGAGAATCAATACTTCAAGTCAAAATTCCTCTATTTCAAAGTGCTTAAAGTTGCATGTCACCATAGCTATATAATCATGGATTCTTGGCATTTACCTTTCCATTTCATAACTATGCTTGTAGTCAGTCTAATAGACACAAGTTCTCAGAAACAAAGCAGACATCTCTCCCTATTCAATCCCTCCGTGTTAAAAGTTAAGATCGAATGCTGAGCATGACCAAGATCCAAGCATCCTTCTAAGGTTTGAAAGCCCTTGATCTGTGATAAGCGATCATTTGGCTTGCTACACTAGTCACTGGTTGCTGTACCTTTAGGCTTTTTGTTCTCATCCTGGGGTGTCTAACCCAAGTGTATTCAGAGACTGTTGCTCTTCTGGAAATTGCGTTCTCTTTGCTTATCACTTCGTTCGAATATATGTCACACTGCCATACTACTAAACTCAAAAAAAGATATTAACCAATAATCAGATAAAATTTTGGCTCCAGACTTTATTTCGGGCATGTCATCTTTGTGTCATTGGGTCAGACATTATTCGATTATTTGAATATGGAGAACTAAAACTTACAAATGTTTCTCATAAATATTCAATTTTTGATTTACCTTAAAAATGTAGTTTTATCTTGGGTCAGTTTTTAGAAGTCAAAGTTAACTGACCATGTCAGGAATGTACTGCTATTCAACAAAGCAATTTCACACTGACTATCTCGTTGTTACTCTGCAAGGATGAGCGACATAGTAGCACATTGTTTGGAATAGAAATAAGAATTCAAGCCCTTCAGCCTGAGCTCATCCAAACAGCAAGTGTCTGAATGGTCATATCACAGGTCATCTTTTCATACAGTTCATAGGTGGGACATATATGCAAAGGCAGTTTCCTTCCGTAGTACACTTACCCCAAGATAATGGCCGTCAATGAAGACAACAGGGAGGGAAGGAGCTTCAGAGACTCTCCTGCATCGTTCATCCAACTCTTTCCCATAGTCACCATTTAGAGCTATGTTTTTCTCTTCAAATTTTACTCGATGGTTTTGGAAGATCTTTCTAACCAGTTCACATCTCTCGAAGGTCGTCCTCACCACACGAAGGCAGGTTGTATAAATCACCACACGGTCAAATTCCAGGTCAGCTGACGGCTGCTGGAAGGAAAACATTGAAGTTGAAGTGTAAATATGTTTGCTTTACTTTCTTAGATTTTATTGTGTGTGCGCAGTTTGAATTAAGAGCTTCAGGTAAATGCTTTATACATTAGAGACACTCACCAAGGTGGAATGAGCACTTTGTAAATTCAGAGTCATGTGTTTCTAAGACTGAGATATGCTCTTTAGCAGAAGAATGGAAGAAAATGGAAGTTTTCTGTCTGTCACATGCAGAATGTAGATTTATTATATATGTGTGGTTATTTATTATATATAAAGGGCAAAGAAATGTCAGGAGGTAAAGAAGGAAGATTCATGACATAAAAGCATAAAGGACTGCTTCGGTGGTGAAGGAGACAGAAAACACTGTACACGCAGCCAGGAAAAATAGGAATAAAATATAATACTGCTATATGACGGTTCAGCAGGCACTTTCCAACAAGCCCAGTGATCTGAATTCCATCTCAGGGACCACGTGGTACAAAGAGAGAACCAACTCCCACAATTTTCCATCAAACCTGCACATAGGTGCATATGTACTCAAAATAAATGCATAATTAAAAAGGTGTATGTGTGTGTGTGTGTGTGTGTGTGTGTGTGTGAGAGAGAGAGAGAGAGAGAGAGAGAGAGAGAGAGAGAGAGAGAAAGAGAGAGAGAATGTGTAAATGAAAGAGAACAATAAAACTGGTTACTTTGTGTGGCAACTTTAAAAATAAAACAGTAAAAAAAACAAATCTGAAACAATGAGACATTTCCAGAAATTTAGCAAGAAATAACAATATGATTTAGCTAGTGTATTTTTGTTGTTTTTCTTTTTAGCATGTGAAATAAGCTAAATATTAATGATGACTCAAAGGAGAAACCGTGGCAAAATAATGAACAGTTGATTTTATTATGAAGATATTGCTCAGTATCTATATTGTCTCTTAAAACCACTAGGGAGAAAGCTAAATAATCTGAAAGTTTGATGGTGAGATGCTGCCACAAAATATAAATGGCTAACATTTAAACAGTTGAAAATTCTCAGACTTTTTAGTCACAACTTCCTGTGACTAATAAACTCTGAACTACGGGAAGCTATAGGAACTATGGGAACTATGAAGCTGAAACAGCATAGAATTTGTAGATGTTATTTCTGACAGGTCTCCCACGTGCAGCAATAAGGCTCTATCACAAGGAGTAATAGAGCTGCAGAATGGGAGTGTATAGAAGCCAGCACCGGGCAGAGGGACTAATTGAAGAAATAAAAATACAGTAAGTATTTGAATATGCCAGAAGAGAGGCAAGCAATACCCCCAAGTCAAGGTGGCAGCTGTTTAATTTAATAATCTTTTCTATGCTTTCTGATAAACCAGATGCCTGCAGCCACTTGCCTGAGATCCCTGCCCATTAAATTAATTATATTAAACATTTTATCACACTGACAATATAAAGTCAACTAACACAACAGGGTATTGCTAATTTAAAGCAACCACATGACTCTTAAACCTCCCATGAAGTAAAAAATTAGATTAGAACCCATTCTAGACAACTGAATGCTAAAACCAGACAGACAGAACTTCACTACTTTCTATTCAAAGAAGTCAGATGAATTTTTCAAGGTACAAAGGGAAAAACAGTAGTAAAGAAATCCAAAGTCATAAGAATGACAATATAGTGGCGTCCCCTCACAGAAAGAAAGGGCTTATTCCTTGATGACATGTTTGATAAAGATGTAGGCATGACCAACTAAGTCAGTGTTCCTCACATGTGCATGAATATGGGGCCGTCCACTAGAAGACGAGAAACCTACAATGGCCACATCACCAAGAAGTGATTCTTCTGAAACTGAGAAAGACTCCTGTAGTTGGAGATATGTGGGGACTGGGAGGAGTAATGATCACATTGCATTATGTATGTGTATGAAGTTATCCAAGATTTACAATATGAAGTTATGCCGGGCGGTGGTGGTGCACACCTTTAATCCCGGCACTTGGGAGGCAGAGGCAGGCGGATTTTTGAGTTGGAGGCCAGCCTGGTCTACAGAGTGAGTTCCAGGACAGCCAGGACTACACAGAGAAACCCTGTCTCAAAAAACCAAAACCAAACAAACAAAAAAAAAATAAAAATAAAATATAAAGCTATAGGGATGACTTATTTCTCCAACAGAGTATAGCAATTAAGCTAAAAACCCAGAAGCCTAGAAGGAATGAGTGATTCCACAACTCTGAAGGTAGGAGAAAGAACAGAGATAACAAGAATAAAAGATTAAATGGCTTCATGAAGTCACTGAGTTATAGGCATGAGACCCTACTGGCATCAAACGTAATTGTTTCATACACAAGCTTAAAATTCTTAATTTGGGAGATCATCTGATTTATAAATGGTTTTACCAAATTAAAAAGGTTTGAAAGGGCTGTAGAGGCGGCTGCTCTTCCGGAGGACCCAAGTTCAATTCCCAGCTCCTTCAAGTCTGTAACTCCTGTTCCAGGAGATCTGACACCCTCACACAGACACATGCAGGCAAAATACCAATGCACATAAGATAAAAAATACATAATAAATTATTATAAAAATGTTTTATAAACCTTAAATGGACCAATTATCTGAAAGCTGAATATGGTATATGTTCAATTTCTATCACTCTAACAACTTGCTGAGGAAATCATCTTATAAAGAGGAAAGCTCACTTTAGCTCACAGCTTGAGAAGTTCCAGTCTAGGACTGAGAAAGTTAATTGCTTTGGGCTTATGATGGGTCTGTGGTGGGGCTGTATGATGCAGTCAAACTGCTTACTTTATGAAGCAAAGGGGAGGAAGAATGGCCAGGGTTCTATCCACAACAATGCTGAGGGCATCCTTCAGTGATCAAAAGGCCGCCTTCTAGCTCTCTATTTTAAATATACTACTACTTCCCAACAGCTCCATTCTTGGAATCAAGTTGTTAACACGTGGGCTGTTAGGGAACATTCAGTATATAATTTCCAGCATAATATAAACCACTAGAGTAGAGAAAGCATGGCCTCATCAGTTAGATACACTTGGGTGCTAACTCAGGCTCTCTGTGTGTGCTTGGGAAACAAATGCATTATTAGTAAGCCTCAGTTTTCTTATCTTTAAAATGTAATAATAATGGCATTATTATTTTCTAATAATAGAAAATAATTTGTTGAGAAGATTAAGTAGGAGTGACTATGAAAACAGCTAGCAGGAGGTTAAATAGTAGCTCAGTGTTCAAAGTTAAAGAGAAAAAAGAGGGGAGAGTGAAAGTCTTGTAATAGAGAGGAGAAAGAGAGAGGAGAGAGTTAAAGAGAGAGAGAGAGAGAGAGAGAGAGAGAGAGAGAGAGAGAGAGAGAGAGAGAGAGAGAGAGAGAACAAATTGTGATTTGCCTCCTGCTTTAGCAAAGGCATGGTTTCCAGGTGCAGATAGTTTCTTCAGTGGTGGGGTGTCTTGAATTCTGGAGCCTTCTCAAAGGATATATAAATACTAGAGCTCCCATAGAAGGGGCTATTTGGCCGGGTGGTGGCTGGATGCTGTTAGTTGCAGTTTGTGGCAGTTTGTCAAGTAGTCATGCACAAAGAGACAAAAAGAAGAAATTAGATATCCGGATGGTGAAGATCAGACTTGCCCCAAGAAACTCAAAGCCCCTAATCAGCAGGACGTAGTCTAATGATATTATTACCCCCTTTCTTCTCTATTGTTTTTTCTCTCCTTCCTAGTGTTAAGGGATTGGAAGGGTGGAGGAGGAGAGGTGGAGAAAAGTGAAAGTAAAAATAATACACGAACTAGTAAAAAGCCTGGTTGTGGGGGTGGGGGTGGGGTGGCTACAGTACCCGTATGAAATGTTTAAGATTGAAAAGACACAAAATGTTAGAGGAAAAATGAAGGTGACCAATGACAAAAGCAAATAATTTCTACATTTTAAATTCAGGCACACTCATCTTGGGCCCCAGCAGGTGCTCTTCGGTCAGCAGTTCTTCTTCACATTTACAGTCATAGAAGTGGAGGTAAGAGAGCCACTACACACATTGCCACCTTCAGAGGATGGCCGAAGTTCTCCTTTCTCTGATTACGGGAGGATCCTTGTTTTCTTTCTTTTATTATTCGGCTCTCATTTCTCTCTTTATTCTTATTTAATCCCTTGTGCTAGTACTTATAACTTTGTGTTGAGCAGAGACATCAAAAAAAAGGACAACTCCACCACATACAAGACTTTATTGAGGGGAGAAACATTTGTTGTGGTTATGGTTGTGTTTCCTCCTCCTCTTCCTGGTTGACAGCAGTGTTAGCTGTGAATTTCTCAGGTATAGTCTTGGCTATGATGAAGACATTGCCTTCTTAGAAGACATTGTTTTCTTAGAAGCTTTATCATGAATGGGTGTTGAACTGGATGGATATTGGATTGGAAAGGATCTGTTGTAACTGCCTGCTCCTGATAGAGAACTTGAGCTTATAACCCTTAAAAACAACTGTCTTTGGTTCGGTCATGAGAATTTTAAACAAACATAGTGCTATGCACAAGGTATGTATCATGGTATGCAATCAAAAGAAGTCCTTAGCAATATGGCTTACAATCTGAAACAACAGTATACATGAGTAAATGTAGTGTTGCTACTTGCTTGGCGCAATGAGAGCAATGCATAAATAGCTAGAACATTATACAGGATGCTTTTTATGTTTGCTTTAGAGATACATTTCTGACACTTGTGTTGATGGTGAAAGGATAAGGTTAGGTAAAACCCAGGGGAAAAATACTACCTACCAGTATGATGGCATGGGAGGAACTTGGGATGCTTGAAGCACCTCAAATGTCTTTTCTTAAGACATAAAGACATAATAGATGACATGTTACTAAACTCCTCTAGCTATGTTTGAAGGGCTTGTGTCATGTATTTTATGGCCACTTTTAATCTGAAGAGCCTTTAACCTTAGAGGAATATGATATCACAAAGGATGATGCAAGTGGCACTGAATCATATTAACATTTCAAAAAGATGAATGGAGAAAGGCCAGTGACACAGTTGCATATGATGGGTGCCACACAAATATAGCCAGAGCTAATGGTAGCATAATCTAAACAAATGGCTTGCCCAGAATTATGTAGGCCACATTCTGAATAATTATATTCAACCTCACAGCCAACTCCTTCAGTCTAAGAACAAAGGCTGAATGAACACAGGATAAATTGAGGTTAGGGAATGTGATTATATATTTGAGTAGAATATTAAGTATAATTTAGAAGTATGCCTGCCTAGAGGTGGTTTTGAAGATTGTTTCCAATTTTATGATATGAATTTTAGATAATAATTTTGTTGACAAAAGTTGTCTATATTTGATTCATTTTTCCATCCCTCAACAGATTTGTCAAAGCATCTGGCCAGGAATCTAAAAATAGCTTCTCAGTGGTACACTGTCTGTTTTCTCCCTCCCAGAGGGTTACCATGGGAATAGCATGAGGATAGAAAAGATGGAAGACCCTGGAACAGCATAGATAAGGCACTGCTGTGAAGTCTGCTGATCTCAAAGAGTCCCAGAGAGAAATAAAGGCAGGCCTCTCCTCCTTTGTCTGGGTTACAAAGATGAGTCTTGCAGATACCTGGGAGCTTCCCTACACTCTGTAGCAAATAGACAGAAAGGGAGGAAATGGGTATGAGTGAGTCTGAGGGGTTGTGAGTCACTCTGGCCACTGTAAAATGCTATCTGCATCACTATTCATTTTGGGGGCATTCTGAAGCCTTCACCCCACTGGATCAGACCTTGGAATTAGTCCCTATCCATCCCATTCAGGGGTACAGTGGAATAGAGGCTTAACCCCTCAGCCTATAGGAAATCCAGTGGACTATTGACAGTAGTTATCTATTAGGTCATAGCCAGGGTTGGATAGACTTCTTGATAGTCTTATAAACCTTGCTAAAGTGTACCACCTAGGCCCAAAAGAATCCAGATCTAATCAACTACAGGAATTCCAGTCTTAAGACATCATTAAAGCGACAGACACAATACTAATAATAAATTTTCATGTATTTAATTCTCGGTATAATTTTCACGGTGGTACTATCTTGGGTCATGAATCTAAATTCTAGATTCAGAGAGGATCTTGATTTGAGGAGAGAGTTGTATAGATTCAACCAAGTCAACATGGAAAACTAGATAATTGCCCTTCCAAAGTCTGGGAGCTCCCTAGCTCCCCAGTGAACCACACAGAACTCCCAGCACCTCACCATTGTGTCCTTTCCCTTTTCATACCAAAGTCACTACTAACTCACACTCTGTTGTTAGACTCCATTGCCCATGAGGTAGACTGTGACTTAAAATATTTGCCTCCTTACTAAATTACATTCCCACATTTAGCAGTAAGTTATATCACATTGGGCTACAATTTTCAGATGTGTGTGTGTGTGTGTTATCATTTGCCTTTTTTAAAAGACTGCTTTGAGATAAGTAAAGTAGGGAGATCTTTTGTCCTCCTCCTGAAAGCAAACAGGCCAAGAGATTAGCTTTGAGTTACATAGCACATCAGAAAGCACCCTGGAACCAGATCCAGATTTCTTGATGACCTGCCAGTCACTCTGAAGATTTTAATCAACAGGCCAGCAATGGAACAGGGCTATGGCTTCTGCAAGCGGCAGAACATTCTTTATTTGTTACTTGCTCATTTTTCCTCTCCATGAGACTCTGCAAATACTTTTAGTTAGTTCAATGTATGTTAATAGATGCATCTTAACATTGCGTTAAATAATTAGCCACTCACCCTAATTCTCAATAGTGTAGGTGCAGAGTTCTGAAGAGAATTTCTCCATGTTCCTTTGTGAGACACAAATGGTTCATTTGAACGTAGACCTGCCTCCTGTTTACTGCATCTTCATTGCATGTCTGGTGACTTTCTCTGCATTATTTTCATTGTCATACATAACGAAAGTTATGACCCAGACTTAATAGATTGAGGAAATCTAGGCCTGTTAATAAGCTTAAGGTGCCCAGGTAACTCAGAAGGAAGGGATCAAGATCACAGCTGAGTGTGTGCCCTTTCTGTGGCGTGATACTATATGATCCTGCAAGTTACAAAGAACCAAAGAAAGACACTGTTCCAGAACGGAATTGCAAGTCATACCCAGATGTGATTGACATAGGGACAATCCTGGAAATGCCTGCTTCTTCCTCCACTTGGCTAAATGTCACCACCCACAGACCACATCACCACCCCCCAGACAACATCACCACCCCCAGGCAACCAATCCTCCTTATACCATCGACAAAAGGCCCTCTGTCCTCTTACCCAATCTTTTCCTTTAAAGTAGGCAGGACTATGGAATATTATCAATAGTATCCATATTGTACACACTATCTGCTCCCTACCAGGACCTACACATAAACTGTAGCTCTACTAAATCAGGTACTAGGAGCTAAGAACCTGTAACACAATCTGGCACATAGTAGGTGCACAGTAATAATTTCTACGCTTGTCTATAATTTAGGCAGATTTTGTTCATTTCCCTCTTAACAACTCAATAATCTTAAATATACTCAAACACTACAAGTCCCTTACTTGTAAAATTAGGAACCTAAATTCTACCATATGATCATTTGTGATGTAAGACTCTTTGACAAATGAAAAATAACCAAAACCTGGTGCCTAATGAACACTCAGCAAAGGATGTGCTGCGTTGAAAATACCACTGCTAATATAAAATGCCATTGACATATCAGCTTCATTAAATAAAAAAAATAAAGCTAAAGGTCACAAGTAAAGATACACATCAATATGCGCCCCGATTGTGGGCTTTTACACTGCTATGCAACAAATAACAAACCAAATCTCCTACAGAGGGCGACTGCTATATTATTTTAGGTATATGGAAACAAGCAAGTAGGAAATTTTTATCACGTGTCACAAATCCTCCTTTTCTCAGCGACCCACTTTGGGATATGTACAAACAAGCAAGCACACTCAGCAGATGAATATTTCTATAAAGGGATCTTTGGGGTTTGTTAATTTCCCAAGACTGTACAAGAAAAATGTTGATGAATTCCCAAGAACTTGTCGATTTGTTCAGATTGATTGCTGAACTGGCCGAGACACTAACTGAGAAGTCAATACTATCCTACACACCAAAATTAAAATGACTGTTCAGAGAAAGCCCTCCCAAGACACCACGGATCTTTCAGCATGTCTGACTATGTGGATGAAGAAAAGAAACCTCCCATTGATGACGGACTTGGCCCAGGGTCAGGAAGTGAGAGAGGGTGGGTTGGTGAGCAGGGGGAGGTGCAGGGAACAGGGGTTTCTTTTGTTTTGTTTTTGTTTTTGTTTTGTTTTTGTTTTTTTATTTTATTTTTATTTTATTTTATTTATTTTTTTCAGAAGGGAAACTGGGAAAGGAGATATCATATGACATGTAAATAAAGAAAATATCTAATAATAATAAAAAAAGAAGCCTCCTTCCCCCACCAGAAAGTTGGTGGCTGTGGGCAAGCAATGTAGCTCTGGCAGTTCAGCACTAAGCCAGTTTAAGGTTTCAGGTGAAACCCTAAACGTTAATCTTTTGAAAACCCAAAGATCATGGCAGAAGGAGAGACTTGCTTTCCAGCCCAGATCAGTAACCAAAGCTTGACCCAGCCACCCCTTTAGAAGGCACTTGCCTCTTCATGCTGCCTATCCTCTTATTCCTCTGTATCCAGACCATTCCAATTGCTGGCATTGTCCACAACAGCCTTTAGATTTGCATTCCTCCTGTGGTATCAAGGTTACCCCATGCACTCTTTCGCATCTGAGAAAAAAACAGACCTACACAGTCTAATGATTTGGAATGATTTTTTCTTTGTTTTTGAGACAAAGCCTCAGTGTGTAGCTTCTCCCTTTTCAGCCTCCCAAGTGCTGGGGTATGGGTATGAGCCTCCATGCCCTGTTCAAACTTTTATTTCAGACACAAATGCTATGCACTGGGAACAAGCCCATCTCAACTCCGGCTTTGGCACTTGGCAGCTGTGATCATAGAGTTCTTGTCCAGGGGACACCCAGACACCTAACTGATCAAGTTCTGTTTCTGGCTCTGTATACAAAGATGTTTCTAGAGGAAATATGCATTTGAATTTAAAAGAGTATACAAAAGAATGTAGTCAGACACCAGGAAGTCTGTGGGTGGGGGATGGAGACTGAGGAAGGCAGAGATGAAGAGCAAGGCTAGTCCTGTGCTCTCTACCTGGCTATTTGACATCTACCCTCTTTTTCCCTTGTTTTTTGCTCTGAAGGTTACAGAGAAATACAGTTGCTTTCAACTGGATTGAGGTTTTCCTAGGTCTCCAACTTGGCAAGTTAAACAGTAACACTTTACAACCCCCTATAAGTCCAAGACTAACCTAATATAAAAATCCCTTGCTAGACATAAATACCTTTCGGTACAGAGACAGATAATGGCTGTGTCTTGGTTAGGGTTCTACTGCTATGATAAAACACCATAAGCAAAAGCAATTTGGAGAAGAAAGGTTTATTTCACCTTGTAGCATAAATCCCCGAATCTGAGACAGGTCAGGGACTTGAGGCAGGGACAGTTGACGTAGAGGTCATGGAAGGATGCTGCATACTGGCCTGCTCCTCATGGCTTGCTCAGCCTGCTGTCTGGTGCAGTTAGTCATCTTCCTTCCCAGCTGAGGTTTCTACCTCCCAAATGACTCTAGCTTGTGTCAGGTTGATAAAACAGCACAGAGAGATGTACTGTCGCTCTTGTTCCTCTGGAGAACTCTAATGGGACAGCCACAGGAGCATGACAGACAGTTGACTTTTCTGGGATCAGGGCTTCTCCTCTTTAATAGGGGGTCACAATAATCTAGCCTCGCAGGAACTGTGATGTCCTATGTAAAATGTACCTGGCCATACATCATGAATTGTAAAACATTGCAAGCATGCCAGTGCCATTATTGCTCAATCCCATGACTAGGGGGACAGACGGCTGTCTAAATCTAAAACGTCTTCTTCAAAGGAAACCAGTGTTCCTCTAAAGCCTCTCTTCCCATGTGAACAATCTCACCTCCATTGGGATTTTTGTGAACACTATTGATCGGTGCTTGATATTTTCTCATCCCCACAGACAAAATCTGCATCAAGAGAAGTGCCAAGATAATGACACGCGTTAGCATCCAGTCTCACAATGCTGGGCTCTCAACAACAAAAGCCAGACAGCAAATCAATCGGGCGCATCCTGCAAACAGAGAGCTTTCCTAAAGTCTATTTTCTTCTCGTCATTTGAAATATACAATTTGCAAACCCAGGAAGAAAACGCTGAATGATGGCAATCAGAATAAGTGGCTAGAGTGTCCCACGCTAACCATTTTCACATGTTGTAAGACCCTGCACTTTTCCTTAAAATCAAAGCCCCCAGCACATATGCAGCACAGGGCTTCCTTGTCTGGCCTCAGTGGGAGAGGAGATGCCAATTCCTGTATAGACTTGATGCACCAGGGTCTGGGACACAAAAGGAGGCCTCCCTCTTGGAGGCAAAGAGGAGAGGAGAGGAGAGGAGGAATCCTGTGAAAGGGGACCGGGAGGGGGCAGCATTGGGGATATAAATACATAAATCATATACATATACATATACATGTACATATACATGTGTATATATATATATATATATATATATATATATATATATATAGAGAGAGAGAGAGAGAGAGAGAGTCCTTTCTTTTCACCATACCCCTACCCCAAATAATCAAACAATGATAAATGAGAATGTCCTCAATTTTCCAAACCAAGGAAAATGTTTGACTAATCAGGTAAATGTAACCATTTTCCTTCTGTGCATTTGGATGAGATTAAAAACCTACTTTGGGGGCTGCAGTACCTCGTTTTAGCTCATGCTTTCATGAAGCATGGTGAAGAGAAGTGATCTCAGCCTCTGCGGAATTCCCAGAATAGACTGAGAACTGAAAACAAAGCCACTGAAAATTCAAAAGTTCAGACAGCTGAACCTAGCCTCAAGGCAGATTCTTCATCCCTCCATCCCTCTTGGGCTTCCCTATTTAACTCTTCTGTCATGTCGACTATGTGGCTGATAGTGCTTCCAACTTCAACCAAATTTATTCATTCTCTGATTTTCATATTGCACATGATAGAAGTGATTAGTGTAGAGCATTTTGGGAGATTAGAATTGTGTGTAATAAGTGTGTGTTTTAGGAGTTGGCAGTCCTTTAATGCTCTAAGACAAGAACTCTTAATGTCTTAATTTCAAAAGAGAAAACATGGAGCCACAGCATAGCATGTCCTGACTAAAGCCACTAGAAAAATAATGAACCTGGTACTTAATCCAAATAATAGAATTTATGACTTTATGTGAGCTTATTAACTATTTATTGACTGTGACTGTTTTTATATCCCATTTTATTTGGTAAAGAGTATGAAGCTAGAAAGACCAATACAGGATTTATGAATGATAAGCTTTCGTGGATAAAGTTTTAAATAGCACATTGATTAATTTCATTACAGCAAATAACTATAAGTTTAATGTCCTAGAAAAAAAAAACACTATTTTACAAGACTGGAGTCAAAAGTCTCCTGTGAGCAAATATCAAGGTGTCAACAGAGCCAAATGACCCTCAAAGCCTTGCTTTGGTCATTGAAGGGAATGGGTACCTTGAGTCACGATCCCTCCCATTGCCCCCGCCCCCCATCTTCAAAGCATTTGATCACAGTCTGTACTGCTTCTGTGATTCTAACCCTCCTGCTTCCCTTTTGTAATCACCTTGTGATTATAGTAGTCTTAGTTAATAATCTAGTACATTTTTCTCATTTTAATATGCCTAGTTTCACTATAACTTAAAAATATTTTGACCGAAAGGTAACCAAGTCATAGTTTCTGGATATTATGAAACAAGTAACTTTTGGAAAAAAGATAAATAGCTGTCATCCATGTGCCTTCCACAAGCAAATAGATAATTTCACAGATGATAGATACAGATAAAACATTAGATAGATAAATAGATAGATGGATAGATAGATGATAGTTAGATTATATATAAATAGAAGATAATAATAAGATGATAGATAGATAGATAGATAGATAGATAGATCATACATACACACATGCTGGTTGATTTTAAAGTACAAGATCATAATTATAGGAATCAAAAGACTTCAAGTTACACAATGTTAAAGCCAAAAAGAAACCTGAAGTTA
Organism: Hylomyscus alleni; assembly: GCA_019843855.1. NCBI lineage: Eukaryota > Metazoa > Chordata > Mammalia > Rodentia > Muridae > Hylomyscus > Hylomyscus alleni. The sequence continues at coordinate 16,217 of JADRCC010579423.1, forward strand.
ATCCAATACTGTTCAAGCAAATGTACAACAATGTCAAGAATATTTAAACCTGTGGTTGCTGGCCAAGGCCATCTTCCTTGTTATCCACATATTTTAAAACTACAAGCTGAGCACAAGTACAGAATAGAAACACAAAACATCTTGTTCTTCTAAAACCTTCATACAATCATTTGTAAGATGCTTCCTCAGATGGCTCAGTGGCTAAGAGCCCCAGCTGCTCTTCTGGAGGTCCTGAGTTCAATTCCCATCAACCACATGGTAGCTCACAACCATCTATAATGGTATTCAATGCTCTTCTGGTGTGTGTGAAGATAGCTACTGTTTACTCGTATAAATAATAATAGTAATAATAATAATAGTGATAGTGATAATAATAATTAAAAGTAAGAAAGAAATGGGAAATATTATAGGTGCAAAGTCAGTGCCCTAAAGAGAAGGAGATGGTGTGTCCTTGTCAGTCAGGCATGCCCTTTGTACTCTATTCTATCTCTTCTCTCCCTTGAAATAAGCTTTGCCCCTGTACTGGCTGATTTTGTGTGTTAACTTGACACAAGCTGGAGTTATCACAGAGAAAGGAGCCTCCCTTGAGGAAATGCCTACATGAGATCCAGCTGTAAGGTATTTTCTCAATTAGTGATCAAGAGTGGGAGGGCCGCCAGGCATCAGTGGTGCATGCCTTAAATCCCAGCACTTGGGAGGTAGAGGCAGGTGGATTTCTGAATTCGAGGCCAGCCTTGTCTACAGAGTGAGTTCCAGGACATCCAGGGCTATACAGAGAAACCCTGTCTCGAAAAACCAAAAAAAAAAAAAAAAAAAGAGTAGGAGGACCCATTGTTGGGGGTGCCATCCCTGGGTTGATATTCTTGGGTTCTATAACAAAGCAAGCTGAACAAGCCAGGGGAAGCAAGCTAGTAAGCACCATTCCTCCATGGCTTCTACATCCATGTACTTCTGCCTCCAAGTTCCTACCCTGTGTGAATTCCTGCCCTGACTTCCTTTGGTGATGAACAGCAATGTGGAAGTGTAAGATGAATAAACCCTTTCCTCCCCAACTTGCTTCTTGGCCATGACGCTTTGTGCAGGAATAGACACCCTGATTAAGACAGCCTCTAATTGACAGAGAAATCAGCTATGTTAAATCCATTGTCCGAGAAGCCTGGGAACTTGCTATCAAAGTCAGATACAAAGTATGACCAAGTGTGGGAGACCCTTTTATGGCAAAGGAAAATACAAATGAAGAGTTCAAATTTCTTGGGTGATGATGGCACATGCATTTAATCTCAGCACTCAGTAAGCAGAGGTAGGCAGATCTCTGAGCTTGAGGTCAACCTGGTCTTCAGAGCAAGTTCTGGTCAACCAGAGAAACAACGCAGAGAAACCTTGTCTTGAAAAATAAAACAAGCATTGCTCCCTGTTGCTATATTTACTGGCTTTATCTTGTGCACATTTTATACAGTTAACCACAGATGCTGTGAGTCCATAGATGAAGCAGTATTTTTAGGTCCAGAAGTCATTTTTAGGCATGTGGAACTCTCTGACCTCTGGATCTGACAATATTCTTCCCCTTCTTCCACAGTGGTCTCTTGAGCCACGCAAAAAGGGGTGTTATATAGATGTTCATTTATGTCTAAGGTCTCTACTAACATTTATTCGATTTATTTTGACTAATTCTGAGTTTTTTATTTAACCGCCGCCCGCTGCATACATGATAGATAGATAGATAGATAGATAGATAGATAGATAGATAGATAGATAGATAGATCGATAGACAGACAGACAGACGGATGGATGATGCCTAAGGCTCTGACCACTGAGCCTAGCCTATTTGATGAGTTCACACCAGTGAGTCTGAAGGAAAACAAAGTAAACAGCACTGAAGGAGTGGTAGCTAAAGCTGTCCTCTAGTGTCCATGTGCACATATGCCAGGGCACACATCCATGTTTACCCCCCCACACACACACACACGTGAAGACACACATGCATGGAGAGAGAGAGAGACAGACAGAAAGACAGAAATTCAGATCACCTAACCAAGATACAGACTGGTACAATAGCCAGAATTCTACCAAAGTGAATAAACTTTACAGATTGATCTTGTTCTTCATACCTAAAAACAAATCCAAACAAAACCTAAAACAACTTTCCAGGAACTTCACTCTTTGAAAGATAGCCACAACAGTGTTCACACCATGAGGACATAAATGCATCTCTACGCTTCCATGTGACCAGGGCTTGAGTATAATGAGAACAAACCTCAGGAGACTTCCTTCTTCTTACCTTCCTATGGTCATATCAAGAATTCTGAACCTAGAAGAGGACGCCCATTGTGATTCCTACTATTAGTTCTCTCCAGTTCTTACTATAAACAATAAAATTAAAATGGCTTTTGCCTTACCACTACTGATGCAGTGGACCAGATAATAAACATGGGGGAATGCAGGCATGGTCTTGTACAGGACTAGGTGTTCAGCAGTATTTCTGGCTACCTAAATAGAGTCCAATAGCAACATCCTAGTGGTGAAAGACTGGTTATAGAGGAGCTGTAACCAGTTGATTTCCACATTTATAAAACAAGTACACTCTATCTACATGCTCACCTTATCCACCATACACAATTAAATTTATCTTTTAAAACTTTGACATAACCCCAAGACTTAGCAAATCTAAAATCAAGCTTTTACAAATTTTCGTATTCCCTGTTATCTGGCTTTGGACTGTTTATCTCCCGCTAAGTGGGGAAGCTACCTCCAACAAGTATACTGAAGATACTTAAACCCTATCTACATCTACTGGATATGTCCTGATGAATACTCTCTCCTGTCCCTATGCCTGCACCTTGTCACAACATACAACCCTCAGATCTCATAGCTCCTACTGCCTGGTGCCTAGATTACTATATCTATTTGTCTTGTCTAGTTCAAGTTTCTTCCCAGTACACTATCTCCTTCCCACCAATATCAGGATATTTTCTAATGTCCATCCTATAAAATTTAAATATATACACACACACACACAGATATATATGTATATATAACGTGTCACATGTATATACATATAAATCCAAGGGAAATTTTTCTTAACTCATTAGCAAATTTGTTATAATTTTGCTTTTATCAACACTTCAGTTAAATTAAAAAAAAAAAAGTGGCCCCTATTCCCTGCCACTTAAAACCTAAAATTCTCATCTTGGCTTATAACCTTCTTTATAACCTGTCCCGAAGTTCTTAATTTTTCCTTACCATTCTGATTCCAAGTGTGTTCTTACCATGAACAATAAAATTAAAAGGGCTTTTGCCTTACCACTACTGATGCTGTGGACCAGATAATAAACATGGGGGAATCCGGGTGTGGTCTTTACAGGACTAGGTGTTCAGCAGTATTTCTGGCTACCTAAATAGAGTCCAATAGTAAGATCCTAGTGGTGAAAGACAAGAGTCTCCAGACGTTGTCAAATGCCTTCTGTGAACAAATCAACAGCAGCTGTGAGCCACTAAGCTGGGACTACAGACGGGAATATGTGTGCTGAAAGACTATCATGGGAGGGAATTCGTGGACTACCACACTTGTAGTGAGACCTGGGCTCGGGTGCTCTACAAATAGTTTTCTTCTTTCACTTTTCAGTGCCTTCAGTCATTTTGTTCCCCAGTCACCACATGCATGCTGATTAAGCATGTCACAATCTTCTATGGAGATCCTGACTTGGCAGCTTTAGAAACAAGCCCAGGACCTTTTTGTATCTAAAGACAAGAATAATTGATCGATCATGAAAAACTGAACTCCCAAGATCTCATATTTTTATATCCAGCTCTCTTTTTGATGACAAGGACAGTGGTCATTTATGAAGAAGCAATAAATATCAGTCCCTGTGCAAGTAATTTCCTGTGTTATTGCAACTCTCTGATGTGGTTTCAGACTTGGAAAAAATGGAGAAGCTGAGATTCAGAGACATAAGACAATTTTCTCTGCTTCACATAGCTAACATGTGGGAAATGAGAATTGAATTTTGGTACCTTTATCTCTCAACCCAATAATGGGATGTTATAGACACACTTGTCAAATCTCAGCCCTTCTATTAAAGATATTGTATTTTTTTGCTTCCAAAGTCCCTCTTCAGTCTCTGTTGGCTCTTACACAATTTGATTATTAAACCGTGCTGAGGTTTATATCCAGGACCTTATGCATAGTAGGCAGGTACTTCACCCCTAAAATACATAGCCAGCTGCTTTACCATAAATAATGTTCTCTTATGTGCTGAGCAGATTGTACTGAGTCAAATTGTCAATGTTTTTTTTGAGTTGTTATTACTATTACTATTTGTTATGTATGATTTTACTCCTAAAATAAAGCTGAGAATGGGAGGGACGAAAGTGTGGCTAAATGTCCTTCTACAGTTCCTGTAAGATGCCAAAGGCCTCTCTGTGGTTTCTGAAATGTGGTCCATGAATGATGGCATTAGCAATCTTGGAGAACTTGTCCCAGGTTCAGTCAGAACTGGGTCTGATGCAGTTCTACCTCAGTAAAAGCCCCTGTGTGTTCCTAACGCACAGTGCAGACTACTAGTAATGAATTCAGAAGTTTCTCTGTGTTCTGGCGATAAAACAGAATGTTCTCTTTGTGCCCCATAGAGAATAAGTGAACATTCAACAGGAAATTCGTCTTATTCCCATGACTCTTAGAGGAGGGTGACTTGTCATGTTCTCCCCCTCACTTTCTCCTCCTTTCTGAAGGAAACTTCCTAATTCAAACCTCCCACAGAGGTGACCATGAGTCAGGTTCAGGTGCCCATACTCTCCTTTCTTGATTTTATTAAAAAAAAAAAAAATGTGAAGGAACATAGCATGTGACTTCACCCAAAAACATCCAGTTCACTTCACAGCCTTCTTATTGGAACCTAACCTCAGAGTGCTCAACTTTTCCAGCTGAATCTGTGTCACACCGTGTCCAGTTTACCAGATATAAGATACTAAAATCGTCTTGTATGGCTGCTAGCTATATTTTGTAAGAGTGATTTCATTGTTGTCTCCATACCAGCTACCAGAATAGCTCCCTGTGAAACACTGGAGTCCCACACAAATAATGTCAGCTTTACTCCTTCTTGGAAGGTAAAATAAGAGCACACTTTGAGTTGAAACTTCCTAGGATTTAGAAAGGATGTTCACAAATTGCTCTAGGCTGTGGGCGCACTACACGATTCTTCAGACAAAAGCCTCATTCTCTCGATAGCTCCCAGGCTGAGCCCACCCCTAACTTCAAAGAAAAAATGAGGAAGGTGGTGAACATGTTGCCAGATACCTTTAAAATGGTGCCTAAAAAAATGGTGACTTTCAATAGTGAAGATGCTTTGGTCCCCATTAAAATTCCCGTCCTTTCTTGGTAATTTTTAACATTCAAGGAAAAGGGGATTTTTCAGAATCATTGGAAAGCTAATATGGTCAGGAAATCAGAACTGAAAAAAAAATGAAGACATTTCTAGAACACAGCTAATACTGTTAACCCATTTATAGGAATATTACAGTTGCAGTCTGATCACAGGGATTAGTTATGTTGCGTGTGAAATATCAAATGAAATCACGCATATTACAAATCATAGTTGAGATTTTCAGCCCCATCTCTAACATTTAGAGAGCTTGAAGGTGCTTGCTTTTATTTGCACAATAGGAAAAGATGGGCACTGTGAAAAGTAACTTCTTTGTGAGGCTGTGAAAGAGCTGAGTCTACAGAGCAGTCAGATGTACCAAAGTCTAAAACCAGAGATGTATTCAGGGACATATTATCTGAGCTCTTACCTACAGCAAAAGTCCATGCACCCATAACTATAGAAACATTTGAATTTCAATATTTCAATCTATTTTCTACTACTGTGATTGTCTTAATTTTTTATTTGTGTATATGTGTATATGGAAGGGGATATGGCGTGTGCCACGTAGTCACTTGCAGGTGCACATGTCAGTACCCATACATTTGAACGTCAGAGCAGGACTTCATGTGTGTTTCGTTACTGCCCTTATCTTATTACCTTGAGACAGAATATCTCGTTCAGTGGAATCTCACTGTTTTCACTAGACTGGCTGACCAGTGAGCCCTCAACCTCCACATGTCACAGGCACATGCAGCCAGACCTGGAGAGTTACACGGGTGTTGGGGATTTAAGCTAAGATTCTCATGCTTGTAGAGACAATGCTTTTACCCTACTGACCCATCTCCTATCCCTATTTCTGCCATTTTTACGTTTAATTAACTTTATAGTAAGTGAAGGTAAGGAATGAGCTTCAGGAATCATCCCTCTCCCCACACCATGTAGGACCTGGGAACTGAACTCAGTTCATCAGTCTCAGTAGCAAGTGCCTTTACCCATCGTGTCGAAAATCACTCCACTATGCTATAAAACACCCAAGCTTACTCTTTTCATCTGAATGTATTTTGGTTTCTCATTATCCATCCTTCCTCTTCTCTACTCCTATTGCTCTCTACCAAGCCTCTCTTCCTAAACTCTCTTCTTACAGGGGAATTTTTTTTTAACTTGCAAATAGAAATAAAATTAAGACAGAGTAGAATTGGGTAAGAATAAATAATTCTTTCATCAGTCTTCAAATCAACCTCCTCTTCCCTTAGATTAGAAAGACGAGACAGCTGGGCAGTGGTGGCGGCGCACGCCTTTAATCCCAGCACTTGGGAAGCAGAGGCAGGCAGATTTCTGGGTTCGAGGTCAGCCTGGTCTACAGAGTAAGTCCAGGACAGCCAGGGCTATACAGAAAAACCCTGTCTCAAAAAACCAAAAACCAAAACCAAACCAAAACAAACAAACAAAAAAAAAAAGACAAGACAGATCACTTGCCCTTCTTGTCGCTTCTCTTCCTCAAAGACTAGAATGGTGGTTACTGGAGAAGTGCATTCTCTCCATCAACCTTGAGAGCTGGGTTCTCAGGAGTGTGATTTTTCATGAGCAATTAATTCCTGTTATACTCAATCTTGGCTATAATTGTAATTCACTCCATAAGAGAAAAATCCTCACTCACCAAATAAAATGTAGCCACCAGCAGGAAGATGGGGTTCATGTTCTTCTCCGGCCTTGCATAGCACGGTGCATGATAGAGATGCCATTTAAAATGAATAACTCATTGAATCTGCATCCTGCTCTGGGTGATTCTGGCAGTGTGGCACAGTCCTTCCTCATGTGCTGGTTGTCAATAATGGTGATCAAAACACTGCCTCTGGCTTTGTAAGCCACAGAAACCTTTTTTGATCCATTTTGAAAATTTCCTTGTGAATTCTGATATGCCTTTTAATAGTCCAAGTTTCCATAGGTGACGTTGAGTAGGAAGGATGCCCCTCTCCCATCTTAGGAGCTAATTTTCAAAGGAAGGGTGGAGAGTTAGAGGAATGAGCTAGACATTACAGACATGTAGGCGTTATAACACAGTAATCTCCCTGCTCCAGAACTGTCCCTGATGCAGAAACAGCACTCTGACAGTCTGTCAGAGGAGCTAGTTAGGACATTATTCATCTGGGCATGGTATCAACTTGAAGGACTTCCTGGCCATACTTTCGCCATTGGATGTTTGACAGGATGCTGACCTAGGACCGTCCCAGTTTTCATTGTGACTTAAAGGCAGGAGTAAGTGAGGCCGCTGCCAAATACTGCTAATCCCTGAAGGAAGTCCTTGGGTGTAATGAGTGTGATGCCTAGGAACCTGCAACAAAAGCAACACCCAGGAGCTTGCTAGCAATGCAGATACCCAGTCCTTGCCGGGTCTCTTGAACCAGATCTTGCATGTTAGCAGCATCCCCCAGGGAATTCTAATGACAAGTACATGCTAAGGAATCAAGCTACATCATCACCAACCTCTCTCATCTACATTGGATAAGAAGGTTGGACCAGAAAATGAAGAGCAGAGACATTTCCCTGGAATGTGCTATTATTGGGGGGG
>JADRCC010579426.1:5175-25517 GCA_019843855.1 Hylomyscus alleni
TTTTGTTGTCTTATTGCTCTAGCTAGAACTTCAAGTACTGTATTGAATAGATAGGGAGAGAGCAAGCAGCCTTGTCTAGTCTCTGATTTTAGTGGAATTGCTTCAATTTTCTCTCCATTTATTTTGATGTTGGCTACTGGATTCCTGTATATTGCTTTTACTATGCTTAGATGTGGGCCTGAATTCCTGATCTTTCCAAGACTTTTAACATGAAGGAATGTTGAATTTTGTCAAATGCTTTTTCCACATCTAATGAAATGATCATGTGATTTTTTTTTCTTTGAGTTTGTTTATGTAGTGGATTACATTCTTGGATTTCCTTACATTGAACCATCCTTAAACCCTTGGGATGTAGCCTTCTTGATCATGGTGATTATTTTGATACGTTCTTGTAGTTGATTGGCAAGAGTTTTATTAAGCATTTTTGCATCCATGTTCATAAGAGAAATTGTTCTTAAGTTCTCTTTTTTTTTGTTGGGTCTTTATGTGGTTTTGGTATCAGCGTAACTGTGGCTTCATAGAACGAATTGGGTACTGTTCCTTCTGTTTCTATTTTGGGGAATAATTTGAAGAGTATTGGTATTAGATCTTCTTTGAAGGTCTGATAGAATTTCTGATTTTATTAATTTGGATATTTTCTCTTTGCCTTCTGGTTAGTCTGGCTAAGGAATTATCTATCTTGTTGATTTTCTTAAATAACTAGCTCTGGTTTTGTTGATGCATTGCTTCTATTTGGTTGATTTCAGCCCTGAGTTTCATTTTTTCCAGCCTTTTACTCCTCTTGTGTGTATTTGCTTCTTTTGTTCTGGAGCTTTTAGGTGTGCTGTCAATTTCTTTCTGGAGGCACTTAGAAAGATTACTTTCTTGATTTTTCTAGATGTAGTTTCCATGCTTGTGTTGGTGTTTTCCATCTATTATCCTTTATAGGGCTGGATTTTTGGAAAGATATTATGTAAATTTTGTTTTGTCATGGAATATCTTGTTTTCTCTGTCTATGGAAATTGAGAGTTTTGCTGGGTATAGTAGCCTTGGCTGACTTTTGTGTTCTTTTAGGGTCTGTATGACATCTGCCCAGGATCTAGCTTTCATAGTTTCTGGTGAGAAGTCTGGTGTAATTTTGGTAAGTCTGCCTTTATATGTTGCTTGACCTTTTTCCCTTACTGCTTTTAATATTCTTTCTTTGTTTAATGCATTTGGTGTTTTGACTATTATGTGACAGGAAGAACTTCTTTTCTGGTCCAATCTATTTAGAGTTCTGTAGGATTCTTGTATGCTTATAGGCATCTCTTTCTTTAGGTTAGGGAAATTTTCTTCTAGAATTTTGTTGAAGATGTTTACTGAGCCTTTAAGTTAGGAATCCTCGCTCTCTTCTATACTCATTGTCCTTAGGTTTCATCTTCTCATTGTGTCCTGGATTCCCTGGATGTTTTGGGTTAGGAACTTTTTGCTTTTTGCATTTTCTTTGACTGTTGTGTCAATGTTTTCTATGGTACCTTCTGTACCTGAGATTCTCTCTTCTATCTCTTATATTCTGTTGGTGATGCTTGCATCTGCGATTCCTGAACTTTTTCCTTTGTTTTCCATCTCCAGGTTTGTCTGCCTTTGTGATTTCTTTATATGTTTCTATTTCCATATTTAGATCTTGGATGGTTTTGTTCATTTCCTTCACCTGTTTGATTGTGCTTCCCTTCAATTCTTTAAGGAATTTTTGTGTTTATCTTTTAAGGGCTTCTGCCTGTTTACCTGTGTTCTCCTGTATTTCTTTAAGAGAGTTATTTATGTTCTTCTTAAACTCCTCTATTTTTCTCATTAGAAGTGATTTTAGATACAAATCTTGCTTTTTGGGTGTGATGGTGTATCTAGGATTTGCTATGGTGAGAGAATTGGGTTCTGATGATGCCAGATAACCTTGGTTTTTGTTGCTTATGTTCTTATACTTGCTCCTGCCATCTAATTATCTCTAGTACTACCTGCCCTTGCTATATCTGATTGGAGCCTGTACTTCTGTCATCCTGGTTATGTTAGAATTCCTCAAAATTCAGTTGTCTCTGTGATCCTATGATTCTGGGATCCTGTGATCTTGAGATCCTGGGTGTGTCAGAGCTCCTGGGAGTCAAACTGCCTCCGGTACCCTGAGATCCTGGTATGACCAAGCTCCTTGGATTCTGGGATCCTGGGATCCCAGGATTCTTGGATCCTAGGCATGTTAGAGCACCTGGGAGTAGAACTTCATCTGGGTGCTATTGGGCCATCTATGGAGTTCATGCCCAATGTCAGCTCAGGGCACCAGTCCAGACCAGAAAGTACAAGTTGTTTATAGTAGTAAATTCTATTTAAAAAAAAAAAAAAACAGTGAGGAGAATTCCACTCTAGTTATCTGAACACTTTCTTCATTGTAATCTTGACACCATCTTTCTGGACACATGACAAAATATGAATAAATTTGCCTGGCTCATTATATAGCTGTGGAAAAGTCAAAACTCACTTCTTTTTCTCTGCTCAAAGAACTGGCTTAGTTGGTAGCTGCCTAGCAGTGTTCTTTCTGATCTTACATCTGAAACTCAGACGATAACTTTTGATTTGGAAGTCAAGGTTGGATTTAAAAGCTGAATGCCAGAAAATATCTTGGCTAATTCTAAATCTAAAAATCTGAATTATTTAAGAACCAAGTTAGAATAGCACATGACAGATGAGTGTCCTTAAGCATGCTGCATTTCAAAGAACTCACTCAGGTTCCTTCTGAGCTGATCTGTGTTAGGTATAGAATGGTTTAGGCCTCCTAAGTGAAGATGTTTTGATTATACTTTTCTTTATCAGTCACATGCAAAGCAGGTTGAATTCTAGATATACCTTATGGAATTATGGATAGTTTTCTTCACTCTTCAAATTGAGATTATAACCATGTCTTAAAGAGGTAAAAGTGATGTTTTTCCAAGGAAAAAAGGAAGAAGCCATGTAGACTCATCACAGCCCAGTGACATGATGATGTTGAACATGTGTTTGAGGCCACACACAAAACTTTATCTCCTTTGGCATGAAATACCCTTTCAATGAGTGAGTCTTTCCTGTACTGTGTACACAACTTATGCCTGTGAGTCATGGGACACTACAGGTAGAAGATTATCTAATTCATTTGTACAGAAACCAAAGCACAAAATGACAAGCAAAACAAAGCTAGTGATAATGATTTAAGGCACAAAAAAAGACTACATTCTTAGATCTCAAGTCTACTAGACAGACATTCTTTCAGGTCACCACAGTATGCAGATGGAACATCCAATTCTAAAACTAAACAATGTGTAAAAAATGACTTTGGAATACTCAGTCTTAAGTGGATATTTTATCACCCTCCTCCAATCTAGGCTTAGGGTTCTATGTAAAAGACCGGGTAGAGAGACTGTAAGAGCCAGACATGGTACATGACTCCAAGGGAACAGCATCATTTAGGCACAATAAAGCTGATACACATATGAGCTCACAGAGACTGTGACAAGGTAAAGAGGATCTACCCAAATTCAAGTCAGAAAAAATATCCCAGCACAGGGAAAAGAAAGAATGGGGAAAAATCCAACCCTAGTCAAAAAAATATTTGCAACAGGAGCCGCCTAGAGAGGACAAATCATTCTCTCCAACAGAGTGACACTGGGCATATCAGTCACATTCCAGGGCTTATTAGGATTAGTTGGCCAACACAAGTAGAACTTCTTGACTTTTCGTATGTTTTTTACGTTTTACTTTTGTTTGTTTTTTTTTCTAACAGAAAGAAAGAAAATTAAGTTGGTTAGAAGAAGTTAGAAAGATTTCTATAGCCCTGGTACATGTTGTTCCTACCAATGTTTTTGAAAAGTGCCTTGGTCTAAAATTTTCTTTGTTCTGTTGCTATGAAAATTGCATGAAGTTGTTACAAAATTTGAACATGGAATTTGATATTTAGGAACAGTAGTCATACATATTTGGCTTCAGAATAAACCTAGTTTTCTCTGGTCAAAAAAAAAAAAAGGTAGGGAGAATCTGGAAGGAATTGAAGAAAGGGAAAAATATGATCAAAATGAATTATTTGAATTCTCAAAACCAAACCCTTATAAAAATTAATTGAAAGTCAAATTTTTAGTTGTGTTTTATCTAATGAAGTGTTTCTTCCACTAGACATTAGGGTCCCATAATATTAAACTTCAATGCTCTAAGACCCTCTCAGGTAAATATAAATGTTGTGATGAGGATGAGGCATATCATATGCTAATAAAACATTTTTTTTTTGAAAACATGTTCCACCATTTCAGTTGCATGGTATATGGTACCATATTTTTTATAGTAATAGATGACAAGAATAGGGTGCTAATAAAACTTGAGCACTACTAGATAGATTTTCAGGCATCTACAGACTGGAAGCAAACTTGTCAAATATGTCTGTATCATGAAACTTGTCTGACAACTTCTAGAAAGCCATAAATCTATTTTGTCGAATCCCCCAAACTCTAATGTTTTCTGTTTACTCATGCTCTTAACCAACTAATTTTTAACCTTGGGAAAACAACTACAATTTGATTTGTAGTGTTGGTCATTTTTTGGTGTAAATACTCACAACATAGCTAATCTGAAGCTAGCATTGAGATACAAAACACAAAAAATATAACAATAAATCCTCTTGTCTCAGCACAAGCCACTTCCATGACAACACAGTGCTGTGATCTGCATACCAGGTGTGCCCGAGAAGACCTTATATTAACTCATGACATATCAGAAATAAACAATAATGTTCTTCAGAAAGTAAAAGTTACAAAACCACCAACTGATCACAGAGCATTGTGATCCCCCCCTTTTAATTAGCTGACATAAATTAGCCACAGACATCCATGGTGGTTCCAGGCTAGTGTCTTAAGATTCAAAGCATAAAAATGAGTGTTTAGTGCATTTCCTGAGGTCTATCCTCCATTTTTTACTTACTCTTTTCCCAAGAGTTAGATATGTTCACAGCAATTTTCACTGTTTCCTATTGTTGTACAGAAGGAGTTTTGATATTGTTTTATATCTTTTAATAATTTTATTGGTTTCATACCATGAGTACGTATTTATATAATTTCTACTCTTTTATTTTTCCTCCTTCAATAACTTATTTCTGCCCATATTCGCATTCAAATTCGTGACTTCTTTTGCTATAATTATTATTGTTACACACATACACAAACACAGAGACACACAAACATTCATCTTCTCTCTCTTTCTCTTCCTCTCTTTCTCTCTAATCCCTTTAGTGATTCTAATATATGTGTACAAGTGTTTAGGGTTGGCCACTAGGGATTTGACAGCCTATCCAAGGACTTGTCTCTAATGAAAACTAATTCTCTTTTCTTCAACAGCCATCAATAGCCTTTATTTCTTCATTTGGGGTAGAGAGACCTTGTGAAAATTTTACCTATCCCCATTTGTCATTATGCAGGTCTTCTTTAGGAAACTGTATCTCTGAGATTTCATGGTTGCATTTTCCTTGTCCTGTGATACTGTCTTGGTGTGGACATCCTGATTCTCTGTATCTTATCCTCTTCTTTGATGCTGCCTGAGCATTTGGTTGCATTTTAGAAGCATAAATGGAGCCTGGGCACATGCTCAGTTATTCTCTATATTTTGATCAGTCAAAGACCTCTCTTGCAAAAGGGGTTTCTTAATGAGGAAGGAGACACACTGGTTTGTGAGTATATTGTTTTAGAAAATATCAGTAGCATGTTATTGTCTATGATTACTCCAGGCTTTTATGTGTATACCTACATACTTCATATAGGCTTACATCACCAGACATGAATTTCTTCCCAATTGACAAAACCTCAAGTCAATGAAGGACCTGTTGATTACCTTCAACATTGCACCACTGGGAATAGCATGTTGATCTGGTCATTATTGTGGTTCACGGGAAATATAGTTGAGCTTTTCGGTTGCTTTTCTTCTTTGGAAGTTTTATAGAAACTTTAGATATTCTGAGAGCTAGTTCTCCCACAGAAGTGAGAAGGTTTTAGGATCAGTCTCAGTTCCATTTCTGCAGCTTCTATGTCCAAAGAGTATGGGCTCAGAGGCATCCAAAGTTAAAGGAAATTGCCTATATCGTTTTGAGTGTTAGGGTTAGGGTTAGAGTATGGCTAGTATTTAGGGATAGAGGCTAAGGGTTATGGTTAGAGCTCCATCTATGGTGACATGAATGTGGACCAGAGACCTTTTCACTTGATGTAAAACAAGATAAAGGGTGTGTTACTTTGGATTCAGGGCATGTGAACCCTTTAAATGTGACTTACTGTTCTTACTCATAGAAGAAACTTGCTGAAGCCTCACAGCTTTCATAACAGTGCCATAAACAAAGATCAGCCTGTAAAACACAAATGTGAGTGCACACATTTTACAATCAAACAACAACAATATCATATCATTTAAAAACATTTTCTATTATGGTATTTCCAGGGGCTCTGTGTGTGTGTGCATGCACACAGACACATACACGCACACCCTTGATACCCTTTGCCACTCACTAGAGTGTTCCCTGAGATCGAAGAGTTTGCATTCAAGCTATTGAGTTTCTCAGAATTACTCAGGATGTGTACCTACACAGAATAGCAGCTCTTTAGTTTACACTACCCTTGGCCAGTTTCATCGATACCATTACCAGTCTTCATTCCAGACAGATGTGAGTCTCAGCCTTCAAGTATTTTCTTGCTTTTTACCTCACACTAAAACAAGTAACTCAATACAGAGTAATCAAAATCAAACTGGTTCAAGAAAGAAGTATATAAAATAAGTGAACATAAAGTTGTGCAGTGTTTTTTAGCAAATTTTTATACTTACTGGAATGACTAAGGCAAAAAGAAACAAAAGACATGACAAAGTGAATTGCTGGCAAAGTGGCATCTTTCTAACAAATTATTAGCAATAATGTAAAATGTTACCAGAGACTCCAGAAAGAGTAACATGGTTACCAAGTTCAATTTACTCTCACCATAAATGCAACATATGTGTCCTTTTATGTGTATACCTACATACTTCATATATTTATACAATAGTCAAAACATGACTGTGGAGGAGCAGCTTTGGTCAGAACATCTCATAAATCCATCAATTGGTGAGTAGTTGAAACTGCTGTGATACATTCCCAGGCCGAGATGCTACTTAAAAAGAAAACAATAAAAAAACAGGAATAAAAAGGAACATGCTACTGGCTTGTGTGGCACCACGGATGAGTCTCAGGATAATAATATGTTAAGAAGCCTGACAAGAAGGACACGTGATGATGTGCTATTTCATTTGTATGCTGAAGAATACAAAAGTTTAGTCACAGGAGAGAGGACAAGCCAGTTGTTGCTAGTGGCTAGTGTCAGGAAGGGAACTGCATTCTGAAGGACATGAGGGAAGATTTAGAGGTGATGGACCATTATGGTTACAGTGATGTTTACATGGTTTAAGTTACACGGCAGTCACATGACTATACATTAGGTAGTAAGTGCTGTGACTCCACTTCAGTTATTTTCAGGTGATCAAAATGCTATAACCAAAAGCTTGAGAGGCACTGAACTGGAATTATCTAGTTGGGCTTCCCTAGATTTTGATGAAGACACTGATATCAGGAGTTTTCAGGAGCTATATTAGGGAATAACTCATGATGAAACTAGAGACTAGTATATACACACACAGAATATCATTATACATTATATGGCAAATATATTAATGCTGTACATTATCTAGTATAAATGACCTAATGTGTATTTTTCCTTATTTGAATTATGCCTATATAGCTATTTAGCTGACTGTTTTTATTCCAACATCATCTGCATGGGCAAAGATCCATTGAAATGTATAGCCACATATCACTAACTTTTTCAGACTAGACTTCTTACTTTCTAAGTCTGAAACATGATCAATCCTATTATTTAAGTTTTCTTATTCATGATTGACTTTTGTTTGACTAACTGAAAGGGTTTGTCAAATTATTTCCTATATAGTTAAGAGAAGGATTCTTTTTTTCAAACTGAATCATAGCATTGGCATGAAAATCTCTAGCTTTAACTGGTATTGCTTTTTTGATGGCAATGCATCCATTCACTTTGGAGACACCACTTTTGTACAAGACATTATGTACATATTTGAATGAGAAATAAACACAGTCTCCTTTCTTGAAAGTTCCAGGCTTGAAGAGAGGAGAGACATTCAGAGAGTACAGCAACAATTGACTTTAAATAATGACAAAATGCCATAAAGGATCTGAATCTTCCAGATTAAAAAATGCCCTGTGTTTTCCAAACAGATACTTCCATATACCAGATGTTATTAACCAAGTCTTTATTATAAAACACACACACATGCCCATTTGGAAGAAGAACAAGAAAAGGAAAACATCAAAAAAATTTCAGGAAGGAGTGAATAGGACCAGAGCAAACTGTGTCCTTCTAAGTATCGGTTGTCCTGCCTCATTGTGAGTTGGAGGACTGGCTATGGCTGACTCTGCTCCTGAGTCAATGAGATTCCTCAGATGCACCAGTTGCCACACCAAGACCCAAATCCTGCCCACACCTTGAACCAGCTGAATTCAGTGTGTTGAGCCTTGCCTTAGTAGCCACCTGGGTCTACTAACAGAACCCACCCACAATTGCAAAAGACCCTGAATGGCCTTCAAGCTGTTTATGGGCTTGGTGTGAGCTAGTGCAGGATGGTGAGAAATCAAAGGGGTGCTTGCCCTAGGACTGAACTGCTGTTGTGTAGGCAACTTTATTAAGAGCTTTCTGTTCCTGAGAAAATGCAGCCTAAATTAACTCCTAAGTCCTTGGAATTTTTCTTTCTTTATAAAAATTCTGATCTTCCTTTCTTTCCTTCTTTCCTTCTTTCCTTCTTTCCTTCTTTCCTTCTTTCCTTCCTTCCTTCCTTCCTTCCTTCCTTCTTTCTTTCCTTCCTTCCTTCCTTCCTTCCTTCCTTCCTTCCTTCCTTCCTTCCTTCCTTCCTTCCTTCCTTCCTTCCTTCCTTCCTTCCTTTCCTCCTTGCTTTCTTCTTCCCTCTCTCACTCCTTTCTCTCCCTCCCACTTTCTCTCCTCCTTATCCTCCCCCTTCTTTTTAATCTTTTTCTTCTTCTTCTGACAAGTAGGAGCTTCCTAGTCTTTGCAACTGAATTTTGTTTGTTTACATTTTTATTTGTAGCCCTAAAATATTTGTCCAGAGATAACCATTTTAAACATCTCTTTGGTCTTACAATACATAAAATACATTTATCAATTATTTTACAATTTAGATAACACAAGTAAGTATCAGTATACTTTAAAAAGAACATCTATCTAACCTCAGTATTAGCACTCAAATTCTGATTTATTTTCTAAACCTTAAACTCCTTTTGTAAAAGTACATGAGTTTTTCTTCAACAAAATATAAAATAAAAAAAGAAAGTCATGCATTTGCTGCCTGTTAGGCATAGGTACCTCATATTTACCAGCTATAGCATCAGTGTGTCCTCATATGGTATTCCTCATATGGAAAGATTCTTAGTCAGTACTTGTCTCTAAAAGGCAGCCATTTATTAGACTGAGCAGAGGACTAGAGTACATGATCCTCAATCTGCATAGGTGTTTACTGTGAGGCTAGGCTTACCTGCCATCATTTGAAGATTTTAACTCATTTAATCTTCACAAATCCCTATGGATTAACTGCATTATTATCTTTATTCTATAGACAGGGAATTTGCTTCTAAAATGTAAAGTAACCAATGCAAGATCTCAAGTGAGTGACATTTGGAACCAGGGAAGCAGGCTGCAAGTCCATGCTTTTAATCACTGTCATACCTTGCCATTTTCAAATCTCAAATCCCACCAGGTAGGTGTGAAGGTGCAGGTACTAAGAGCAAATTATGAATTTGCAAATCAGATTGGCTCCCAACTCCTAGCTCAATCTATTTAAACTGAATTTCCATTAACTCATTGAGTCGATGGACGAGCTGAGTTGGCACCCTTGTTAAATAGTCTCTCTTACTTGACAATCTGCAAGATTTAGAATTCTATTTGAATTTCAGCTTCATTTTACTTATTTATTCTCTTTTAAAACACTAGGTCACTGGGCTTTTTCATTTATCCACTATAAAATTGGTTCACTATTTCAAGTACCAAATTCAGAGGAAAAAGAGTACATGAATTCTATGTTAAATACAAAGCAGAAGACATGATAAGGATTGATTTTTTTTATCTATATGTGGAGAAGATGATAAGAAGGTCTTGGGCTGGTGATGCAGCTCCGTAAGAGTGATTACCACACAAGCAAGAGTACCTGAGTTCAAGTTCCTCCAAGCCCCATGAAAGTTTACTACAACCACATACCTGTAATCATGAACTGATGTCAGGATACTGGGAGGTTGCTAGCAACCAAACTAGTGATCGTGGTGAGCTTGAGGTTCAGTGAGAGACCCTGTCTCATAAGTACAGAGAAGTGACTAGAGGATAGTTCATATATTTCTCCGACTTGTGCATGTTCACACATGTATTCACCACACACACGTACAAACCCAACACACAAGACAGAAAAAAGAGAAGGCTTTGCTCCCCTCTGATATTTGCCATCTTTTAAGGGGTAGGCAGTGCAGGATACTCCACTATTAATTAGAAAATTCTTTCCATTTTTAACCTTTAATTTTAAATAATTCACTTTTTAAAATGTAGCTGTCAATGAGAATCATAACTCTGAAACATTTTCTACAATTCACTGTGGATTTTCCAACAAACTGGTATTATGGAAGACAGAGCAAATAAAAACCCAAAAAAGATATTAGAAAAATAGGATCAATTGTATTTTGTAAATGATAAATCATTACTAAATCCTAGGGTTGAACTTTTGAATGCTAGATCTCTGTGTCCTTTTATTAATGTTATCAGCAATTATATTAATCTTTGTAATCATTTTACAGTGAATTTGAAACAAGATTCTCATTATATTTTGTACATCTATTATCTATCTATCTATCTATCTATCTATCTATCTATCTATCTATCTATCTAAAATCTATTTATCTGCATATCATCTGTCAACTATTTTATCCACTATGTAGTACGTATTGCTAAACATGTACTGTTAAACATAGAATGTATTTGTACATGTATATGCACACGCACAAGCACACACACACATGTAGTAGTAAGGAAGTCTCTAGCTAGTAACAAATGAAGAATTCAGATGATCAAGTAGTTGTTTAACCTCTGTAAGAGATTGTGTGTCCTGCCTGACTCAGCAGTTCAAAGCACTGGCTACACTTCTAGAGGACCCAGATTCCATTTCCAGCAATCACAACTGCTTGAATCTCGAGTCTCTCAGGCTCCAACACCCTCTTTTTGCCTCTGTGAGCAGTCAGTACACATGTGGTACACAGATACATGTGGTATATACCTACCAAAATAATAAGAAGGTATCTTTTTTAAAACATAAGATTTATATCTTCTGAGTGGTATGTAGGGGTACTTGGGTACCACACTGGAAGGTGCCTAACACTTCTTTTGACTGTCAAGGACAGTTTTTCAGAGAAGTTATAGCTAAAACAAAACAAAACAAAACAAAACAAAACAAAACAAAACAAAACAAAACAAAACAGAAGCCAGTGGAAGAACTAACAAGACAGCAGCCAGCTGGGAAGTGGGGAATTAATTGGTTCTCTAGACCAAGGATCTCTTACATTCTATGTTTCTTCACTGAAATTGAGCAATGTAGGCCTTCAGAGTTGTTCTCAGAGTTGTTAAAAGATCAGTTATCTTATAACTCAAATTAAAATTTGTTTTTTACTGTTCCTTATGTCCTAGTAGTGAACTGAAAAGCCAGTTCAGATTTTGCACTTTCGTGGTCCAGAAATCTTTCTGATCTCATCATGTGAAACTTCTTGCTTATACATTGTGTTTCAGCTACTCTGTCACCTATGTATTCATGCTATCTCAGTGATGTCCCCAGGTCCCTACTCACTTTCTTTTGACCTTTGCTAAAATGCTAGTCTCTCAGGAAGACCTCCTGTGTTCACTTCATTTATAAGATTAATCTTTCTTTCTAATATTTTCTCTTGGCTCCTCTCCACAGTCTTATTTGCTACTTTTTGATATACTATGTAACTTAATTTTTCCCAGTAACTCCATTGAGCTCCCAGAATTTTGGTTATTATTATATCTTCAGATATATATATATATATATATATATATATATATATATATATATATACACATACACACTTGTTAAAGGCAACACATTTATAACAATGTTAGAATGGACACTAAAGCTTCAATGTACAGAGAGACTTGGTAGCTGACCTATATCCAGAGATACATGTGACAACTACTTCAGACCTCCAGAGAAAGGTGAGAGTGAGGTCTGAGTTACTGATTCTAAAGACGTACAGAAAATTCAATGGTCAGGGCTTAATGATGCACTAAATATGCAAGTGTTAAAAGTAGTCGTATTATGTAGATAAAAGTAAAGAAATGGTTAATATTTGTATTAGGATTCTCTAGAGGTAGACAGAGATAAATGAATAGATGGATGAATGGATAGATAGATGATAGATAGACGAGAGATACATATATAAATGATAGCTATATTACAAATAAGTAATAGATTGATGGACAGACAGACAAATAGATGATGTTTGTGATTGGCTTGCATAATAGAGGCAATGGATATCCACACTGGAAAGACAGAGAATCTTGAAGCTGCTCAGTTTAAGCAGTCCAATCTAGAACTGAATACATGGATGCTCTCAGAAGGGTCAATGTCTGTGCTGAAATTCTGAAGAAGAGGCAGTCACCAGACAATGATATCAGACATACATACTCATTCATAAAGAAAGGGGCTTTGCATATATTTGTAACCTGTCTTCATCTAAGTTTCTCTAATCCAACTTCCAACCCACAAGATGGTTCTACCTCCTAATCACTATTTGGCACACATTAAGTGTGCTATGTATCTCTTAACCTAGTCAAGTTGATAACTAAGGCCAGCTGTCACACTAAAACTGATCAAATGTGACAGACTGAATTATTTCTAGATAATTCTTTACTTCCATTCCAATTGCCATTGAAATTTGTCAGGTGGTTCACTTTTGCCAGTGGAATAATTTTGGAACAACATAAATAAATGCTTTAGTGGTTTTGTGCTTTTGTCCAAAAATGTTATCTAATGTGGTGTCTGAAAAAAAATCAGAATAGTCACTTTCTTTTCATCCCAGAATATATATCATAAAGCTGACCTGGAACCATTACATAATTCTAGCTATGATAATTCATATGAAACATAAAATAGAGATATTCAGCCACATTTCACACAAAACAAGCCTGTTGGTAGTCACCCTTTATAAATGTAGTATGAGAACACATGCCAGTAGAAGTCAATGGATTTGGTGGTGGCATATCATCCTCATTGTGACAGTAGATAATATACACATGTTAGTAAATAATTAGTGGGCATGAGAAAACCAGAAAGAGCAGATGAAGAATGAAAACTTACCGGGCATATTTTAACAGACTGGATTTGAAGGGCCGGTTGGACCATCTAGATGCTTTATTCAGTAGATACATAGCTAATGTGGTTGGTAGTCTAAGATTAAAAGCTTACTAAGGGATGTGCTTTGGCAGTCAGTACTGCATAGCCAATTATGAAATCAGTTAAAGAATCTGTGGCCTGAGAAAGGACCATAGGACAGAGGTCTAAGGGGCATTTCATTTATAAATGTCATATAATGTGCATTTGAGCTAAAGAAACTCTAAAATGCCAAAATTGGAGGCTAAACTAAGAACAGTATATTTCAGTTTTGGTTTAGCAGGTATGTGTTGGACATGGGAAGTTCATTCCTATGTTGCAACCTCTCTGATTTCACTCCCTTCAACTGGACATGTCCTTCATAGCTCTCAAAAGAAAAACACTGGTCCCAAAGGAGTCAGCAGATCATTTTGTCCAGCCCCTTCCCAGGCTTCAGAGAAGGGCCATTTCTGAAGTTTTCCATATGGAAACACGTAAGAAGTTGCAAGTTTCTTTGATTATGGAGAAGGACATGGAAGGGCAGGAGTGCTCTTTTCTGCTCAATGATCCATGCAACTTGAACAATATCTATTGAAGGCAAATTAACAGGAGAGATAAGTTGATGCTCAGCCCAGCAGCTCTCATAAATGAATTTAGTTCAAATTGAATTAAGGTAATATGTGAAAATGTTTCAAAAATGATTCTCTTCAGTATTGGGGACACCAAATCATTCTGAGAAATGGTTTAGTGCTTTTGGTAAACGTTTCTATTAAACTTCCAAATTCCATAGAAGTTGGTCTAGGGACCTCTAATGAACTATTGAAACAATTGAAAACTAAATGCTATTTAATAGTTGCTGTCACCTTTCTGAAAGAAAAAAAGGAAGAGCTCTTCATTTTATTTTTGCTGACTACCAACTGTTGTATTGTGAATGGGTAAAAGGACCGTGTTTGCCAGTCACAGGGTGGCAGGGAACAAATTTGCTAAAGCTGGGAATTAAAATGTTTATTCTTGGCTTTTTATGAGGCTTTTCTTGTGCAGATTTCTACCAGCAGAATTTTCTTATTTCGTGGAAAGAATCTGGGTTTCTGACTCAACTTGTTGCTTACTGATCAACCTATGTCAAATTCTTTTGACTTAGAATTACCAATCTCCGACAGTGTAATCTGCTCCAGAAAACAGGGAAGTAAAAGACGTTTGTGACAGGAAGGTACACACATGCAGGAGAGGTAAAGTACAATTTCACTGGTTTCTGGAGAATATGGGTTTGCTCTCTCTGTTCAGTAAACTGGGACCTCATTGTTTCAAATTTGTGAGGACCACAATAAGACTTATTTTAAAAAGATCTCTTGATTAAACAAGGACACCGGAGGATGTTTCACTGTGGTTGCCCAGTAAGAGATATAAAGAGATTATACTAGAGTGAACACAGTGACTGTGGATAGGATGTGTTTGAGAGACAGGAAGTAGCCTGGCAGGATATATAAGGTGATCAAGAATAAAGTAAAAGACTGCTGTGAGAATCAATAGCAGGTTGACTAAACACTGGAAGAGGAGTGGTTTTTGCTATTATTTATTCAGTAAAGATGTATGATTGAGTTTATGCAAGATGATCACATATACTAAGGATGAAGAATTACTGAAACATCAAACAATAGATGTCTAGTAGACAATCAGATATAGTGGCTTAGATTTCTGAAGTAGGCTTGTGTGGAGGTGTAAGGATTGTTGGGTAATTTACATTGGTTCTAATAAAAGCTGAAGTCATGGATGAGCTCTCATAAGAGCACAATGTTGACTGAATAGAGAGGAACATCTACAGACTGAGGAACTTCACATCTTAGTGACTAGGGTAAGCAGAAGCATAGGCTGCTTTACCTAGCAGACACCACCAAGGGTTGAGACTAGCAACACCTGCAAGATCAAAGAGTAGCCACTCTGGCCAGAGCCCTCAGATAAGCCAAGCTCAACACCTACCAAATTAGAAGAAATGGACAGCAGGGGGCTTCAAAGTGTGAACAGCCCCTTAAGTGGATGAGCTGAGCACAAATCGTGTACATGATTGTCTACATGGTTTGGCCAGGAGAATGTGCATAGAGCCTGGAGTAAAGTGGATGAGATTTGGAGATGAAATGGTTGAGATGGTGAGATGATGGTGAAGAAGAGGAGAATTAGGACAATGAGATAGATGCTTTGGAGAAAGGGACAGAGAGCTATGAGATGAGGGACACCTAGCCACATGAGTAATATAAGAGGTAGGCCTAGCATTCTGTGGCCTGTAGAAATTCTGTGAATCAATACTGAGAAGAAAGTACATTGCTATGGGATGTAGATGCCGAGTACATGGGAGTTATTGTGAAGTTTGCTTATGAAGGGATTAGAGAAGTGAAGTGTTAGATGAAGTGTGAGGGATATGCCTGCTCTTAGGGTTTGGAAAAATGAAGTTCCTCAAAAAGAGAAAGGATAAACTTGTGAAAACAGTTATTATAGTGAGAAAGTAGAAAGTTATAATGGACACAGAAAGAAAGCAGAGCCTTGGAAAGCAAGCAAAACTCCAGAGGACGGAGCTGAGAATGTCAGATTAGGTTCTAAATGGGGAGGACCCCTGAAGTGGAGATACCCCACAGAGTTATGTTTTAGGGAATTTTTATAGATCTTGTGGCAGTAATTGGACAAAGACTGAGGTAATTTCTATTATGCTTGATTAATTCACAGAATTAATCATCCTGTATGCTGAGAGATACCTGGGAGATAATCGTATACACCAGGTTAACCAGTGTAGGTTGCCTTTGCTCTCACATTTACATGACTAACTTGTAGTTTTATTGTTGCAGAAGGCTAGCTCTATTACAGGTTAGTAGCTTTAGCTGCCGTTTTTCTTGGTTATCTTGCATCTCACCCCCTGTTTATAGGGTGGTCTGAGTGGTCTTTTTTCAGGAATAGGTGGAGGCTTCTCTTTAGAGGCTATATATGGGTAACAAAGCCTTGGGTGTGTTCCCTTGTCTGTGCAAGTGAAGTGCGCATTGTCTACATCAGAAAAGCTGTACTACCAGAGATGGATCATACTATGAGTAACACAGGAAGCTGCTAGGGGTATTCATAGATCTGAATAATGCATAGGAAGCAGATGGCCGCAAATCATCCTTTTCATGCCACTTTTACTGCCTGTCACCCACAAAATGAGTATGTAATAAAAAGGGTTAGTACCTAGACAAGAAGATGTTTTGTTACTGTTACTCCTATATGTGTATGCATTTTAGTTCCTTGAGATATACATAACTTTGTTTGGAGGAAATTAGAGACTTTGATTTTTTTCATCAAAAAGTGGAAGCAATGGAGGATATTTCTCAGTGAGCAATTTTGATTAGAGACACTTTAATAATGTAGTAAGTAAAGGTAGACGTTTTTAAGTGAGTGACTAGCTATATCAGGAATGGAAACAGGGATTCTGAGATCTCAGTTTGACACTTAGATTAGCATATCATGAAGTGTCACTTCATTTCCATTTGAAATGCCTAGGAGTACATTATTCATAGACACCTATGATGCTAACAATGTTTTTAGAATCTGGCTCTGATATACTCTTCTATATATAACAAATATGACGTCTGAAGACTGGCATAAAAGAGGCATGTGCCCACCTGTACAAGAACTCTAAAGTCCATAGTTCCCACAGCTAGTGGCAAAACCTCTATGCCTAATTCATAATATGAGTAAAACTGCAAAGATGACTTGGGTTCTCAAAGTCACACTCACATTGGAAAAGTGAAGAGAATGGTAACTTTCCAATGTCACTCTTTAGAGCCATCTGTGCTGTCTAAGTGTGTGTCCCTTGATATATTATAATGCAAAATAGCCACTTCCTTATTTATTTTGGAAGACAGCTGTTGTCTTAATTGAGCCTAACAGACAATGGAAGGAGTGTTGCTTTCTCAATCCTCACACTCCTCCAATGGAGCAGTTTGTTGGCTATGATGAAGACCTAAAGGAATCAGTTCTGCTAGAGAATCTGCACGTCATTCCTCCAATGATGGATACTGGTTTTAAAATTAGAGAATGTGAAATATGCATGCATATTATATATACAAATATGTATATGTATTATATGTACATATATTATATGTATAAATATATATGTATATGCATATGCATATTTTATGCAATTGTGTGTATTTGTGTGTATGCAAAAGTATGTATACAACAGCTTTAATGAAGTTTGAACTTTGAAGGTTTGCTATTCCTTTTTGATAGACATCATTCCCACAATGCCACACTCTCAAACCCTTATCACACAAACCATGAGTGATTCAGGTTGAACTTTAACCGTTTTCCCTTGGCAATTTCATTTTTCAAACTGAGGAGTTCAAACAACCATGCGCAGATTAGTCTTCTCTTTCCTCATCATCTTCCCTTCTCCCAAACTCTGTGCTCTTCTTTGAGCCTGTGAGTTAAACGTTAAACGGCTAGAAAGTTACTGAAATGCCATCATACGTATTTTAGTCTTGTGAAATCAAGACTTTGCAGACCATAAAATGTACATAATCATATGCACTCTCATCAAACAAAAAAAACACAACTGTTTAAAGTCAACACACACATTTATAAATACCATGAAAATGCAAAACATGTATTAACTGCCTAAAGCACCTCCATAAAATTATTCTGCCCCTACATGTTTTAGTTACACACAATTTTATTATCTCTTCATTTGGCAAGGAGTTTATAAAATTATTTTTTATTGTAAAATAAAAAGACAAGTGTTTCCTCCAGGTTTTTTGTTTTGTGTTGTTTTGTTTTTTCAAGACAGGGTTTCTCTGTGTAGCTCTGGCTATCCTGGAACTCACTCTGTAGACCTAGGCTGGCCTCGAACTCAGAAATTCGCCTGCCTCTGCCTCCTAAGTGCTGAGATTAAAGGCATGCGCCACCACTGCCCGGCCCTCCAATTTTTTTTTTTTTAATTACAGTTAGTTATAATATATAAAATGTATGACTTTACATAAAACTACAATTACTGCTTCTAATATTGTTCTACAAACACATATACACCCACTCACATATACATGTGCTCACACACATACTCATATACATGTGCACACTCACATATATATGTGTGTATGTTCACACATATATACATGTACACATATATGTATGCACATTTACATATACATGTATACATACACACATATATGTGCACACACAAAGAAATAAAAGAATCTGGACTTTTTATTTGAAGTATTTTTTTAGTTCATCAAAATTTTGCTTTATATTATCATTACTTATTGTTTTGTATATGTATGTTTCAGGGGGCAGGCCATATCTGCCAGAACATACTTGTGGATGGAGGTCAGTGGACAATTTTTTGGAGTTGCTTCTTACCTTGAACCTTGTTGAAGAAAGGCTTCTCATTTATTCTAGCCCAAAACTTTCATCTGATTCCCCAATCTCTACCTCCTATCACTAGGTCGGAGTGCTGAGAGGATACATTTTTCCAATAACATCTGTGTTCCAGAGATTGAAGGGTTGTCAGGTTTGTGTAGTCTTTTACACACAGAACCATCTCCTCAGTCCCCAAAGTCAAGGCTTATTTGGAAGCATGAAGATACATGAAGGGCCATGACTGGTATAGCAATTACAGAATCATTACAAATTGTGGTTTATATTCTAGAATTAGTGTAGAGGCTGGGATTCTGATACTGTAAGATCCTGACCTTTGTTGCATATGGCAATGAACTGAAATAATAAAATATGAATTGTCAATGTTACTTCTTTGTGGACTATGACAAGTGAAAGATGCAAACCCTAAAAAGTAAAAAAGTGAGACAACCCAAATACAGTAGAGTGAATCCAATGGATTCACAGGATGCTGAACTAGCTTTAACAGCAGTAAGAGGAGGCAAAGCAAGTCCAAAACATGGTATGAGTATGATGGCAAAAGTATAAAAAATATTACTGAACGTCCATCCAGCCATATCAATAGTGCCACAACAGGAACAAACAAGGTGCTCTGATTTAACTTAAAACCCGTGACACAGGATAGAATGTCATATTTTAAGCCATTTAAAAGAACAACATTAAAAATCAAGATAGATTCTTGGAAAGAGTTTTGAAGCTGATATGGCACATTAGTAGTAGAAGACAAAAAATGCATTTGTCAAACAGTGATAACCAACTCATGATGATACAAAGGTAGACAAAATACAACGTAATATTGATATGAAGTTTCCATGAATCTAAGGCATAGTTTTGAAGTTTTTGAAGCAAAAATGACACAAGTAATGAAAGAATTAAATCCATAATCACAGTTGTAGATTTTTTTTTTTTTTTTTTTTTTTGGTTTTTCCGGGACAGGGTTTCTCTGTGTAGCCCTGACTGTCCTGGAACTCACTCTGTAGACCAGGCTGGCCTCAAACTCAGAAATCCACCTGCCTCTGCCTCCCAAGTGCTGGGATTATAGGCGTGTGCCACCACTGCCCGGCTACAGTTGGAGATTTTAATATCCCACACCCAGCAACTGTGAAATGCATTCTTACAGGAATTAGATGGCAAAGATATGCAGAAACATACCGATCTAGAATGCAATACCACTGATGCATGCACCTACAGAACAGTAACCCCAGTAAGCATGCAGCACACACTTAAAGAAGAGTGTATGGGCTGACAGTAGCTTAGTGCTTAAAAGGGGGTAATGCTCCTGAGGGAAAGCAAAGTTTGGGTCCCAGCATCCACACTGGGTGGTTCTCAAGGGCTTGCAGTTCCAGCTCCAGGGGACCCAGCTCTTTTCTGGCCTCTGCATACACTGCATACACTTGCACGCACACACACACACACACACACACACACACACACACACA
>JADRCC010579427.1:0-16980 GCA_019843855.1 Hylomyscus alleni
CTCCCCAAATGAATATATTTGCATGGCATGTTGAATGCAGCATTCCACTCCCAGGTTTACAGACCAGACAGTGCATGAGGCCCCGATCTTCCAGCACAGAGCTCTTAGAACCCCTGGGAAGAGAGCGGGAGCAGGTCACAGAGTAAAGAGCAAAATAAAAACACTACATTCGGTGGAAGAGGCTCAGGCTCTCGATGTGAACAGGTCACCCAGGGCAAGGGTCCTGAGGAACCTGGTTTCTCTTCTTGGGAGAGGAGGTAAGGACAAAGCTCAATGGGACTCACTGTTGTTGGAGGGAGAGAAGAGGGAGAAGGGCATCTTCTCCACATCTCCCTTTAAGAAAGATCCTTAAGCTGTATAAAGGTCTGAGGATAGGAAAGCTTAAGTGAGTTGTGAGGGTCTGAGAAGACAATTTAAGATATGCAAATACAAGTTATAAAGGTCTAAGATGGGATATATAAAGTGATAAATTATACGGACCTGGAGCCTTATGCCCCAAATGGATTCCCGAAAACCACTCATTTCCTGCCACAGACGACTGCAGGGTCAGAGAGTGTCAAGTACATCAACCATTTCATTGGTCTTTTCTTTTTTTTTTTTTTCTTTTTTTGTACTGCCCAAGGCAGTTAAGTAGTTCTGTTGAATTTTATTTTATTTTTTTAATAATTTATTTTATTTTATTTTATTATTTTTAATGAACAAATAAAAACAACTAGAACAAACCCCTGTTACCTCCTCCCTCCCCATGTCTGCCACCCTACCCTCTCCCACTTATTGGCCCTGTCATTCCCCTACATTGGGGCACAGAACCTTCACAGGACCAAGGGCCTCTCCTCTCATTGATGACTGACTTTGCAATCCTCTACTATACACATGCTGCCAGCACAATCAGTCCTACCATGTATAGTCCTTGGTTGGTGGTTGAATCCCTGGAAGCTCTGAGGGCATTGGTCAGTTCATATTGTTGTTCGCCCCAAGAGGCTGCAAACCCTTCAACTCCATTAGTTCTTTCTCTAACTTCTTCATTGGGGATCCTGTACTCACTTCAATAGAGGGCTGTGAGCCTCTACTTCTGTATTAGTCAGGTACTGTCAGAGCCTCTCAGGAGACAGCTATATCAGGCTGGAGTGCCACTCTCTTGCCTTTCTTTCTGTCCGTCCTAACCTGCTGTAGGTCCTGAAGAGGTGAATAAGGGAATCCAGTCTGACCACAAGGGGGCAGCAAATAACGCTAGAATCATCAAAGCCAGCAATGTCAGAGGAGGATTTTTTTTGTTGTTGTTTTTCCTCAAAAAAATGGCTTCTCTGCTATCATATGGCCCAGTGCAGGCCATCTCCTGATGAAGGCTAGGTGTGAGACATGGTGGTGAAGGCCAGTGTGCAGAAAAATCAAGACAATACACCTGTCCCTGGCTTGAAGTGAGGTGTGTATCCTCTTAACCAGAGAGATGTATTATGGGATGTAAAAATCCCAGAAGCAGCCCTGCGGCTGTATATTATGGATGTAGTCCTGTATTTTATGGGCTGTAGCTCAGAAGCTGTGAAAAGATGTTTATAGTTCCATCAAAAGGCGTAGATTCCAAATATTCCAGTTTGATTTTGTTGCTGCAACAAATATCATGACCAAAACCCCCTTTAAGGAGGAAAGGGGCTATTTCAGCTTCCAGATTACTGTCCATCATTGAGGGAAGTCAGGGTGGGAACAGAAAGCAGAAAACATAGGTGAGTGTTAGATGCTGATTTGCCACACGTGGCTAGCTTTCTTATACAGCCCAGGGAATAGTGCCTCCCACAGTGGGCACACCTCACATCACTTAATAATCGAGGCAGTCTCTTACATCCATAACCAAAGACTGACCTGATAAAGACACTCATCTGAGGGAATAAGCCCTGGGGCCCAGGACATTCATCCTTACTAAGGATGGCTGCTGTTTTGCTCCGCTTGGTCAGAACGCAGTCACCAGAGAGTACTGAGCACAAAATGCTCCTCACTGTAAGAAATCTCCTTCAATTTAACTTTGTTCAAAACGTTATTTACATTAAACAATAATAAAATAATCCTGTGATTTTTTTTCCTTAAGTTTAAAAAAAAACAAAAACAAAAGGACACTCATTTGAGACTCTCTTAGCAATTGGTTCTTGGCTACATCAAGTTGACGGTTAAGGCTGACTGGGATACCATACCAAGGAATTCTCTAACTTATCTCTCTGTGCCTCTTCCTAGAAGTATCTGGACCTGAAAGATACACGATAAATCATTATCTAGGTGAAGTTATTGTACATCTAACATGAATTCATCTTGAAAGCCAGAGTGAACTTGAAACAGGAATATTGCATGCCATTCAAGACACATGGGTTTCTTTGTTAACGATGGTGTCAGGCATGGGGGGGGGGGGTACCATCTTTTCATATGGCACCAAATGCAGAAGCGCATACTCTTGAGTTTCCTACTTGAAACTTTTGCCCATTTCTCTTTCGTGTGGCTACAGGATCCCCAGTGATGTCGGGTTATTATGGTGTCAGGAGGTCTTTCCTGTCTGATTCCGACTTCCATAGCAGCAAACAGTTCCCAAATGACCTCTACACCTCCAGCATGAGCAAGCCCTTTGCCTGTGAATCCTCAGCTGGGCAGAGTCACACGGGCCTGCTGGAGACCTACCTGACTGAGCCCTATGGAGACTACCGTCCACCAGCGCTGACCTCCACCTCGAGTTCCCTGTTCAGCACCTCGACTCTGCCACCACTCTTGCCACCTCCGTTCCCCAATGACCCAACCCATTTCGTCTTTGTGAGTATGGTTATTTCATGTGCAGGGAGGGGGGGGAGTGTCCCAGCTCCTGTGGCCCAGCACTTGTGTGTGGTAACCAAGCCGAAGCCAGGTGACTTACCTGGGGATTCCAGAGACTGCTCTGCTCACACTTGGAGGTGCTGGGTCAGGCTAGCTTTGTTGGGACTCTTCTGAGGAAGTCCAGCTCAACAATCACCTCAAAACCAAAACATCAGAAGTCTAAGGTTTTGAAGCAGGGGCCTGTAAGATAGAATTCACATTCATTTTGTTACTAGTCTGTTTGCTAGATGTTCCCCGTGCTGTTAATGCAAGACTTCTTCAGGCCTCTGAGACCTAAGGAACAAAGGTAGGAGTCACATCTAGACAGGATTAGATAAGCTCCCAAAGGAGATTTACCCAGCTTTCTCTTCCACTTCCTTACCAGTCCCTAGACTCTAGCTTCCTCACAACACACCCTCCTACCTTGTTCTCTCTTGATCCCTCCAAAGAAATAAGTTCAGAAAGATCTAAAAGCTTCCAATAGTCCTTTTATAGAAAACTGTAAAGCCTTCTGCCACAATAGGATGAATGACTGAAGGTGGAATTTTAGACCAAAAGGGTGGGACCAGGAATTAGCCTTACTCCGTGGCAAGGACTTTCGTGGACTTTTGATCATTTAGGGCTTGCAAGCAACTCAAGAAATCTGTGCCCCATTTCACAGATGAACAGATCAGTGTCAGGAGGGTGGTAGGTGGTACTGTGTATGAACTCAGTCCACCCCAAGAAAAGTACTGTTGAGCAGGTTAGGGAGCCCCAACCCCGGTTCATTCTAGAGCCTATGTCATACAGAGGGCTACTACACATCCAAACCAGAAAGGAGCGCTGCCTTCCCTTGTTTCTGTAAAGAGGAACGTGGGGCCCAGACCAACATCCTCAAGTAGAAATTAACCCAGATTTTCCTGGCTTAGGGCCAAACACCAGGGGGAAACGCTGTCTGCAAGGCAGGCTTTAGCAGCAGCAAAAGCATGCAACGTTTCTCCGGGTGCCTCTGTCCGGTGGCAGCTCTGCATCCCCAGAGCACCAACTAAAGAATGATTCCTATGCTTTTGCCATTTTCCTTAGAGAGACTCCTGGGAACAGACGGTACCAGATGGTCTCAGCCAGCCGGACCCTATGCCTGCTGATGCCCTGCAGACCTTGCCGCCCAGCACCAGTTGCCTCTCCCAGTTGGAGTCAGGAAGCAGCACCCAGCACAGGAATATGGGCTGGGGGGCATCCCTTGCTGGGGCTCAGTCCTACTCGCTGCATACACTGGAAGATCTGCACCACACATCAGGGTACCCTACCTCACCTCCATACCCCTTCACATCTTTCATGACAGTCTCAAATGACCTCCCACCCAAGGTGGGGCCCCTCTCCCCAGAGGAAGGGTCAGATGTCTCTTCCCTTCACGATCCTTCACCTTGGACAAAAGAAGATGGTAGTATGGCCTGGGGCTCTTATGAGTGCCGGCGAGCTTACTGAGAAGCAGGCCTGAGGACTTCTGCATCCTTATAGAGAAGTTGGACCCTGTGTCCACAGATTCTTCTAGGTGTGCTAGCTCATTCCGAACTGGATTTTCAGTTTAAGCCACAATTCTGTCAGTGCTAGTTGACAACAGTACTCACCTCTGTTCTTATCCACTGTAAAACCCCTACAAAACACTACAATGTCAATCAAATATTTTGTGGATCCCATCCTAATGAGTCAACCTTTACAAGGAGGCCGCTTTAGTACTTTGGTAACCCATTTTGTTCTAAATTTTCTGTTACCTTTAAAGCATCATTTTTTTTGGTATTGGTTATTTTTCTTATATTGCATTAAAAACTTTATGCAGATGATAAAACATAATGATTTTCCTGTCTAATTTTTATTACTTACAAAGGATGTGTATTTTGCAAAAGAAAGAGGAAATGGTCTATGCAGTTTGGCGCATGTAAAACAAAACTCATTTTATATATATATAGCATGTGACTTTAAAGTGTGCAGTATTATACACATTTCCCTTATTACAAGGACTTGTAAAGGCCCAGTAAAAAAATATGGCACCTGATATAAATGCTTTATTGTCAATAAAATAGTACGAGGTCAGGAGATTGGCTTTGTAAAGGTCAAGTTTTACCCAAGATGTCCAAATGTTATTTCAGAATAGCACCCCCCCATTGAAGGTTGACCAATGGTAGCTTCAGTTAAACTAGACAGTATCTGACTAATGGAATACATTACAGTTACCAAAGTGTCTGAATACAATGGCCATTCAATGATCGAAGAAGAACAATTCTTATATTTCAAAGAAACGGGAGAAGGCAGGACTAGGTTGTTGCAGGCAGCAAACAGGACACCAAGAGGCAAAGGGACACGGAGAAAGTGCATATTGCCAGACAAGGCCATCAACAGTTCATTTTCCAGCTATGCAAAGGAAGGCCTCTGGGGCCTATTGGGAAGAGATGTATAGCGTTCACCATATACAAAAAAGAAAGTGACATCAGAAACAGGGATCTGCTTCTAGTGAGTCTGGGCAGTATGGATTCCTTTGCTGAGCTGAGTAGTGTCCACTGGGGACTGTGGTTACCTGCAGGTCACGCCCATCATAAATGACCTGCACACACCTTGACATTGTGGATGCCTAAACCAAGGCCTGTAGGTGACACTTACAATCCCTTCTGGTCCCTCCTGTCTCCCAGAAGCCAAGACTCCTGTTTTCTACCAAGGTCTCTAAAGTTCCAGTTTGGCCCAGTTCTTCAAGAGAGTCCCCAAAATGTCCTCTGCTATCGTCTTAGTGCTTACCTCAGCTAGGAAGGCAAGACGTACAAATTCTAATACAGGTAGTAATTCATACCTAGATGCAAATAATGAATGTGTCTCCTCTCATCTTCTGGTGGTGGGGTTTTCTGCCTCAGCAAACTACTCCTAGCTCATGGAATACGAACAGAAGTGTTCAAGTTTAAAGCCCCCTCTTCCTTGTGCTCAAAGCTCCCTCCCTGGAGAGTACCCATGTAGAAGCAAAGGAAAAGTGAGCTTTGGTGGCTGTTACGTGGCCACCTCTCACTGGTGACTTCCTCTCTCTCAACAGCAAGTTTTAGGCAGCTTTAGATATGCACACACACATACACACACATGTACGTATGTATGTATGCACGCATGTATGTATATAAAATGATTATATGCATCTGTGGAAATACAATGTGATACTTCAATATGCATGATCTAATTTGCTTTCTGTTGCCAAGATCAAAATCATGGTCAGAAGCAGCTTGGGAAGGCAAGGCCTTACAAAGCTCCAGCTCAGCCGCTCATGAAGGAAAGTCAGGGCAGAAATCTTGCGGCCAGAGACCCACGGACGAACACTGCTCCCTAGCCTGTTCCTCGTGGCTCCCTTGGCTTTTTGGTTTTGTTTTTACAATTCAGAACTTCCTGTCAGGGGTGGTACTACCCACAGTGGACTGTGCCCTCAGACATCAACCCTTTACCAAAAAAAAAGGCCCACAGACTTTCCTGCAGACCAATCCGATGAGGCCATTTTCTTGGCTAAGGTGCCCTCTTCCAGATGACTCTAGCCTGTGTCAGGCTGACAGAAAACTAACACAATATGCAAACATTATGCAGTGATCAGGTCATGGTAATTATCACACCCATGGCTTCAAAACATTTATCCTGTCTTGGTAATAAAACATTAAAACCCTTTCT
Organism: Hylomyscus alleni; assembly: GCA_019843855.1. Classification (NCBI taxonomy): domain Eukaryota; kingdom Metazoa; phylum Chordata; class Mammalia; order Rodentia; family Muridae; genus Hylomyscus; species Hylomyscus alleni. The sequence goes on from JADRCC010579427.1 coordinate 6,493, forward strand.
TCAATGATTACAATCACAATAAGGGGAATCATCTTTTAGGTTTTTTGAAATAGTAACTATGTTATTATTGATGGTAGTCACTCTACTGTACAGTTGTATGCCAAAACTTGCTTATCCTAACTTACATTTGTACCCAGTGACCAACTTCTTTCCTATCTCCCTCCCCTTCCCCACCTTAGTTTCTGTTAATCACTTCCAAAAGTGATTATACATACATCTATACAATGTCTACCTCTATACATCTATACAATGTCTACCAATAAGATCATGCAACACTCATCTTTGGGCACTTGACTTCTTTCATTTAATGTGTGCCCCTGAGGTTCCTCTATACTGTCACAAATCACAGGAGTGAGGATTGGGGGAAGGGAGGGTTCTCTTTATCTGTTTATTCACTTGGGTTAATTTGAATGCCAGTCAACTCTTCAATAGCAGAGATTCCTCAAAACATCAGAAAGAGCAGTCTCATAGCCTGGCAGTCCTGATGTACACTACAGTGAGCATATACCAGAAGGAAAGTTCAACCTAAGCTCCACTCTGCTTAGTGTGTGCTCACCCGGGAAAGCTGGCATCACCGAAGCAGAGGGGAGCTGTTCTTTCTGGACTCTTCTGCCACTTAAGATCTCTCTGTTCTGGTTCTCAGGAGCTCTAGAAGACCCTCGGTCATCTAGCTGTTCCTCAGACTCAAGCATCAGGCCCCTGCCCTGGAAGGAAGAAACCTGGGCCCCCTGTAGATTAGGGATCTTCATGAGGGCCTGAGAGGCAGTTTTCTAGATCAGTTGTCTAAATGTTTTAATAACAATAGTTATATAGTAGTCACCAGGGAGAGTTACTAAGTAGTGATAGTATAATGTAGTTTCTGTAAATTATAATTCTAACATCTGTTTGGCTATTATGGTCAGTATTCGTCATCTTGGCTCACTTTGCATTTATCTACTGGAACATTTTGATCATTTCTCTTGTAATACTCTGAAAAGACATTGGTTCTCAAACAAGTAGAGCCTGGCTACCAGGCCTTGGAATATAGAAAGAAACAGAACACACCAAGTTGTCTCCACTCTTGTTAAACTGGCTAACTTGGTTCTGTGTCCACAAGGTTAACCTATAACAAGGGAGACACGTTCTCCATCTAATGCCCTTTACAGCTGTCAGAAGAGGGGGATGGGGAGAGTAGGAGTGAGGCTGATAAATTCCAAGTGGTGGATGATTTTTAAGGACTGTGTGTCACTTTCATATACTTTAATTTGGTCACTTTTTTGTTCTAGAGATGTCTTATTTTTAAAAATGGAAACAAACTACAAGGTTCTATCAAGGAAATTAATCACATTTCCCCATACTGTTTCCTATGCAATATGTGGATATCAACACACCTTTGGTTGCACAATATCAGAATGTGGAAAAAGTGCATTCCTCTCTCTCCTCTCCCCCTCCTTCCCCTCACCTCACCCCCACCCTCTTCCCTGATGCCTTCTGACTCATACCCTCCCACGGAAGAACTAAAGTAAACTGTGAGCCTCAGCTCAGAATGCCATCTCTTTTAGGTCTTGCCAGGACTCTGGGCATGTTTACAGTTTAAGTTGGGTGAAAGTGGTGATGTCAAGTTCAACCTACTTAAGAAAATACCAGAAGTCAAAGGTGAAACTTACAGACCACCAGTAAGGCTTAACAGGCCAAGCCTGCTGTCCTGAGTCCTTATCCCTAGGTCCACGTGGTAGGAAGGGGAGAAGTGACTTCCACTCGTGTACTGTGACATGCATACACCCCTTATGCACACACTCCAGGAGGCACAAATAAATAAACTCATGCAATAAAAATCGTTAAGTGAAATGTAAAATTTGCCCATGCAAAGCCTGCCTTGTAGACCATCACCCGGTGAATCACACTGGAGACACAGCATGTTGTTGAAGTGTTTTTAATTCTCTTATGGTGTAATTCGAACCCTGAAGAATGAGAAAAGGAAACCACATCTTTGCTTTGTTTGTTTAATAAGTACTTTTAAATGATCATTATGACTTTCCACGGCTGAGTTAATTAAACAAGAGCAGGGTACTTATTAAAGTGCGCCGCCGAGAATAAGTCCGCAAAGAGGACAGAGCTACCAACCTCAGCACTAACTTAGGTGCTTGCATACAGAGAGGCGTATATGCAAGAGAGTATCTGAAGATCGACCTGTTCAACACGTAAATTTAAATATATAGTCAGGAATAAAACCACTTATATTTAAAGTACCAAAATAATAACTGATCCCAAGGTTATCATACTCTAAAATTAACTTTAGAGTCAACAGCTAGGTTCTGTCTAAAGTGCCTTCCCTATTCAAGCCACTGTTACACTGTTTATCTTATACAACATATTCACTGATCGTTGACTCTAGGAAGATCAACTGCCTACACTCTAAAATCAATGGTTCTCAACCTGTGGGTTGAGGCCCCCTGGAGTCACCTATCAGATACCTTGCATGCCATTCGTAACAGTAGCAAAAATACAGTTCCAAAGTAGTTAGGAAAATAATTTTATGGTTGAGGAGCAACATAAGGAACTATATTAAAGGGTTGAATTATTAAAGTTGAGGACCACTGCTCTAGACAAAGAGTGATTATCTAGTTAAAGATTATCTAGTCAAGGGGGTGGAGGACTCATGAGTGACTCACGTGGCTCGGGGCCAACCAGTTGTAGGTGCTCAGTAAACCTTCTTTAAGTTGAATTAAAAGTACCACAAAAACAAGCAGCTATTTAACCCTTGATTCTGTGGATAACAGCCCTCTAAAACGAGTTGACTATGGATGAATATTGAAGGTTTGAGGGCATACTCTTAAGATGGCTGATAAAGTACTTTAAATATCTTTAAGAATTAAAATGGATGAACTTCTGAGGTAGCACAAAAAATACCGGTGCATCTTTTACTGACCATGCGTACATTGACATGTTTCTAAGTAGACATATGAATTAGTTATTTGGGGCTTACTATCTCTGGTGTGATTAAAGAAACACAATAAATCGAGAACTATGACTTCCCAGAGTCAAACTAAGTAATAATAAATTTTTCCAGAGTTATTTTTAAGCATTGGCATCATGCTTTATTAGATATGTGATACATAAATATCTTTTAACAATAACTTCAGACCAAATAAGACATAGAGGTTTACAAAATGCATTGTCAATAGATTACAAGAAGAACAGGATTAGAGTGCCATATTCCAAAAGGAGAAAACTATAGACCTACCAAATAATATCCAGATATTAGTTCTTCTAGAGTAAAAAAAATAATAATAGGCCTTTCCCCCTAATCAAATATCTTAAGTGGAAGGATCCAGAAGTTCCAATTCTTAGAAAGTAGAATGCAAAAGTACCATCACTCAGCCATTTTATTTCCCAACTTTGGTGAAATATTCACAGCTTGGCATGACAGCATTCTCTGTACACTTTTATGTTAGAAGTATGGTACAATAAAGATGTTTTAAGTAAAACAGTAGCTTTCCAAGCAGTATGGTATGGTACTTTTCTTGTATAAAAAATAAATGATCAAAGGTTGGCTCATCATAACCTTTTCTTAAAGGAAAGTCTAAATTCTGAATATATACTATGTGGAGAAGAAACAAGCTATGTATGCATTATTACACAATCTCCATCCCCTAGTCTTCTTGGCCACTTTCACATGAACCAAACGTGCTTCCTAAGGACCCATAAATAAATACATGTTTCTTCTATGTATTCAACATTTTGGAACTTGATATTTCCCATAACATTTGGTAACAGTGTCCCAATATTAAGGTGACAAAAGATTTTGCATTATAAAGAAAATTTATGGCTATAGTCAAATTCGGAAGGAATAACAACACCTTTTCCTTATACTGAAGGTCTAATATGTTCATGTCTACGTTTAATAAAGCCTGTTTTGGAGGGCAAAGCACAACACTGTGCTGGGTCATTTGCATGCAAAAGACCATCGATTTTTTTTCCATTAAAAACATTCAACTTTACACACTAACAAGGCCCATTCTACTCACCCCAGATGCTGCAGACTTGATGGTGGTCAGTGACAAACTGAAGGATTTCTGAGTTTGTGGCATGGAAATGCAGAGATTCTGAAAAGCTGATTTAGGGAGGATGGGAAAAACTAGGGACAGGGGCTTTAAGGGGAGAAGGCAAGTACTGGATCAGTCAGAGCAATTAACATATGGTGGTTGGATAAATGGTGAATGAATGAGTGAGTGAATGAATGAATGAATGAATGAATGAATGAATGCAAATGAACTTGCAATAGGAAAGCAGCAGTGAGCACATGGAGCCTTTGCTGGCAGAAACCAAGGCTTACTTACCTTTGTATTCCTGATACTCGTTACTGTGCCTGATACACATTTGGTGCTCAAGGAATGAACATCTCAGTGGATTATCGCTCACTTAAAGGCAAAATCTGCCTTACAAATAGTGAGACCCATCTCCTCCACACAGATTTTCCCATGAGCCAACAATGGGAGTTACAAGCTAGAAAGCTACTGGTCATGATGCCGGCAACTCCCTCTCAGCACTTCAATATCCTTTCCCACACCCAACATCCAAAGAGTGTTATAAATGAAGGAGCTTGTGGCAGTATACCAGACACAAAATTGTTTTTACAACCTCAGAGGGATTGTTGGGCCTTCAGGGAGGCATCCTAGAAGCAAGCCCCCAGGAAGAGGGTTCTGGTTGGACCACCACAAACCATAGTCAGCACAATGACCCGCTTATCCTCACCACTAGTCGGTTGCTTCTTCAGGGCTCCATGTTTCTAGAATATTCTGTCATCTATGCTGCAGTCTTAAGCCCCTCGGACACACTGATAACACAGCAAGGACTTTGCGGTGATACTTACAAAAGTCTGAACACCAGTTCTGATAATTAGTATGCAACACAGGCCTGGTACCCAGGAACGATAGATGAGAACTTTAAATAATCTTCTGAGCTAGGGATGTAGTCCTGCTGTAGAGTGCTTACCCAGCATGCTCTGGATTCTGTCTCAACATGGGGATGGATGGATGGATGGATGGATGGATGGATGGATGGATGGATGTGCAGGTGAGTAAGCAAGCAATCAAGTAGGGTACCAACTTCCAGAGGCATTTGGAATCTCAAGCAAAAAGTAGCTGGTAGCTCTAGATATCATCATCACACAGACACACACACACACACATGAACACACACATGCACACCACACAGACAGAAAGACAGACAGACAGACAGACAGACAGACAGACAGACAGAGATGCAAAGGGGATCTACTGAGAAAGCATTGTGTCCTGCTTTCTGAAGCATGGCTTTGACTCTGAAATGTCTGTGCTTTTCAGTTACAAGGACAAGAATCCAAAATTCCTGAATGTTGAGCTGACCTGCAGTATAGATAATGCAGGAAAGATTTTCAAAATGGGCCTGTGGAGATAGTTTTCTGAAGTTATTTACCAGCAACAGCATCGGACTCTGAACCGCAGGAGCTGCACCAACACACAAATACCCCATGCTCTTTGTGATCGCTGTAGACACCAGGTTTCTAAAGAGCCTAGGTCTTTCCAGCCTATGTTCTCTCTGGAGAACCCATTCACCAGCACCAATGTCCTTGATATTGTCAAGGGAAAACTGTGACCTCAGGCCACCTCTGCTCATTCCTGTGTGAAAGAAGAGCCGAAGAAAAATATTTAGTGTAAAAGAATGAGCTAGCACTCCAGAAGAGGGGAAAGAGAGGCATGTATAGAGTCAGAGAGAAAAAGAGGGACAAAAAATGAAGAAAAATGTCAACCAGGAGAAAAACAAGGAACAGAAAATTGGGTGGGGAGAATAAACAAAACAGCCAAAGGACAACAAGGAGATCTTAAAAGCAAGACAGAAGGGAGAAAAGCAGCAAGGGGAAATGCTGACTAGAGGAAGGAAGGATGTGATGCCAGAAAGTGGGTTTCTCTCGGATCTCTGGTCTGGTCCTCAGGCCTGGCTTTGCAGAGATAGGGCCCAGTGGTTGATAAACACCATCTGGACCAAGTACAACCACACCTCACCCTACTCTCCACTGCCGGATGTCCCCAGCCCTGATCCTTTCCCAGACATGTGGCTCCACCTGCCTGGTAGACAGGTCTACCTTGCATGCTTTTTATCATCCCCAGAGACCCTTTAACTGAGCTGTTTGTTGTTAGATAGTCTACATCTAATATACTATATCCAATATATTTTAAGTTTTCAGATTTTTTTATAGGCTTTTGAATCTAAAGCTTGCTTTGGGGGGCTTTTGTTTGGTTGGTTTGTTTTTTTGTTTTATTTTGTTTTGTTTGCACTTCAGACAACTCGGGGATTAAAGAATAGAAGTCTAGACCATCACTTTATCTGCCTTCCTGGAAATATCCTACGTATTTGCAAAGAGGGCCCTCTGTCTCCCTGTGACATCTTGGTCTGACATTCCATATCTCTCCAGACTCTTCATCCTTCAAATCACAGGACAGAGAGCAACTCAGGCAGAGCTTCAAAAATACACATGAGTGCAGGCCCAAGCTATCAGTGAGGAGTCCAAGAAGACAGCTTGACTCCAAATTCCTACTTCTCTCCTCAGAGCCTTCACAAAAAAAAACCCACACCCTTCCTCTAAAAAAATCAGGAGTTTTATGAAATAAAAAGGCTGGGAGTCGAGGAATTAAAAACAAACCAAAACATAAAATTAGGGCTTGTCACAATGCAGCAGTAGAATCCTGGCCTAAAGGAATCTCAGATGGTCAAGGGCAGCTGTGATGGTCCACAGCTCCTAAGAGCAAAGTCAACGCTGATGTACAAGGACTGCTTGCTGGAACAGCAGCGTCTGTGGCCTAGCAGGAGGGAGGATGCAGACAGGCAAGCCTTGTGGCCAGGCAAGGCCAGAGGAATTACATAGCACAAAGCTTCGGCCTCCACTGTCCTCTAGCCTGCAGCCTGGGCCCAAAGTGGCTCTTTGCTGTGCCACACCCTCCATCTGCCATGTTTACTCTCCAAAACCTGAGATTTCCCCTTAAAATGGAGCCTGGACAAGTGAGATTCAGTGTGTCTGTCCAGCCTGGCTCAGGTAGTTCCCAGGGAGCAGACTAGGTCAGTGGGGGCTTCTGGGTAGCCTTTGAAGCACTAACATTGAGCATCTTTGAGGACACCTGCTCTGTCTGTGGGCAGGTGGACAAAATGTTTAAAATAGGAAAAAGGCAAGGGTCAGGACCCAAAGGGATCTCACTCTCTGTTTCTCTGGACTCTCTGTGGGGTGCCTGTGTGCAGGATTTCTGCAGAAGATAGTCCATTTTGTTAAGCCTTTGAATATTCAAATTGAAAGTATCGCGCAATCATTGATTGTCAAATCATGGGTTTCTAGAGGTTTTAAATACTTGGCATGAGGGGGAAAAAACTCAAACCTATACCCGAAGGTATAAAACATTTATTCTGTGTGTCTCCTGATCCAGGGACCTGGGTGCTGCCTCGTGTTTTGTGAAACTTTAAAAATGTCGCATCTCTGCCTTTCTCCCTGCACAGGAGCCTTCCTAGGTGCTAAGTCTCTGAAACTGCAGCATCCAGTCTCCGGCCCAGCTCCTGCTGACCAGGATGTCGGGTAATTCAGATGCTTCTCCAGGGGTCGGGTCAAGAGGGCCAGGGGCACTTGGATCCGAGTGTGTTTCCTCTGCTTTTCCTGTGTATAACAGAGAGGCACAAAGTCAGGGAGTAATAGTCAGGGCCGGGCATGGATCCAGAGAGGACGCGAGCCCGCTGTGTCGGCTCCCTCTGGGTGCCTGCTCCCCAGAGCAGAGGCCCAGAGACCCATAAGGCCACTCCGGACAATCGCATCCCCCATGCCCCTGCCTGCCCTTTCACTTTTCCACCTTGGCGTCCTGGGAATTTGGAGGCGCCGACCTTGTGAGCCCAGAAGCGGCGGCGCGGGGGAGCTAGAGGCTCGCGGTGAGCCCTGGACTGGGACAGAACGCACCCGGCAAGGGAGCTGGGCTGGGGCTGGTTCCGCGTGGACCCCGAGGCTCGCCCGCGCTGCCTGCAGAGCCCAGAGCCGACCCAGTCAGTGGGGATGGGAGGGAAGGAGACTGGAGCGGAGTGGGCGCGTCCTGGCACTGCAGCAAGACAACCGAAGCCCAGGACCGGGAAGAATAGCGCACTAACTTTTCTGGGGAATCCTAGCTCTCAGGATCTGGCTCGTGGGTGGGGGTCTCCCTGCTGTCCAGCCGCGGTCCCTACACTAACCAGGCGAGGCGCTGGTGGCCTGGCACTGTATGCCTAGGCCAGGGGCCATTGTGCTCCGCCCCTCCCCGTGCGACTAATAAGCGCTCCCCCCAGGGTCAAGGTCGGGGTAGGAATCACACTGGGCTTCTAAGTCAAATCCTACTCGGGAAGTGCGTCTGCCGGGTCTAGCCTTGCCTAACAATCAGCCAGACCTACTCACTGCGCTCTGCCGGGGACCCCCAGGCTGTCACCGGTCCCTCCCAGCAGACCCCCGCCTAGCACGGCCGGCCACTTGGGCTCTCCCAGGTCTCCCGGCCCAGCTCTGCCGGCTCAGGGGCGGCCCCTTCCGGAGGGCTGCCTCCAGGCGACTGCGCGGTCCTAGGGAGCCTCGGGATGGATGCCTTTACTCAAGAGCTGCAGCTCTTGCTGGAGAACTCTCCACAGCCCAGTTCTCCAAACGCCTGCACCGGAAAGGGAGGGGGTGGAAGAGATGAAGAGAGCGACAGAGTAGGAGAGTAGAGGGAGAAAGGGGATGAGGGAGAAAGAAACGTATTTGAAAAAGAGAAAGAACCGACAGGAGAATCTTTCCCGAGCTTGGCCCCTTTTCTGGGGTCAGTGCAGTAAGTCCCCCTCACAGGACCAGGACAGACTGCCCAGACCCCTGCAGCTGTCTCAGGGCTGACTTCCAGACCGAGGACAGCACAATTAAAAGTTGTACTTCCCCAGAAACCATGCCTGGACTGATAGAGGAATACAGTGGGGAGGTGGGGGGGGGGGGGTGGGGGGAGGGACGCTGCGGGGAGGTTGTTCCGCGAGGTCAGTTGTGAAACAGAGAGTACCCCCAGATCCACTAGCTGATCCGGAACCCCAGATTTTCCTATCCTAGCCAAAATAGCAGGCTTATTTGACCTCCCTCCACATTCCAGAGCAGAACAGCTTGTACTGTTCTGAAGATGGGGCCCAGCTAGGGGTGAATAACTTCATAGACGCCCACAGGAACTGTTCCCACTAGGACCCTGAAGCACCTGCCTGCGTTCACCTTTTCTAGTTTGAGAAGTGTGGATTTTTTTTTTTTAACATTCTTTTTGTGTGTGTTCTTCAAAGGTCGAAACTTGGCCTTGGGTACCCTAGCCTGACCAAGGGAATCCTCACTGGATCCCCTTGACGCCCAAGCTTTGGGATTGACCACTCACCCTGTTGCCTCTCCCCAGAAAAACCTAAGGTGTATCAAGGCGTCCGTGTGAAGATGACAGTGAAAGAACTTCTCCAGCAAAGAAGGGCACACCAGGCCGCCTCAGGGGCAACTGTAAGCACCAGCCCTCTCCCACTCTCTCCTTCTCTCCGTCCCTCCCTCCCTCCCTTCCAGCCCATCCACGGCCTCATTCAGACCTGTGTCAGGGAAGATGCAGAGGCCACCCGAAGCACAGCCCTGCTCAGAGATTCTTACATGCGTTCCTGACTTCATCCCAGGTCACCACAGGCAGCCACAAAAACATGTGGGACATGGTGTAGGGCTCAGGACTGTGGGAGGCTCATCTCTCACTGCTCATAGTAGGGAAAGCTTCTTGGTCCTCTGCAAGGGAGAGAGGTAGCCAACAGGTTAAGTATGTTTTTACAGTGTTAAGAGAGTATAGATACAGCCCCCACAAACTCATTGAAAAAAAAAATCTCTCCCAGAAACCTATTTAGTTTCTCTGTAATTTAGGCTCTGAGGTCATGTATATGAAAAATCACCAGTCACTAGAAGTCTCTAGAAGAAAAGGCCTCTGTCTCTGAAATATACAGAACTATTACAGAACTGATCTGGGTCAGGCAGATGACCCAGAGTGCTCAGGGCAGCTGCAGAACCATGTAAACCAGGCATGCTTGTCCACCAAGAAAGAGTTCAGTTTGAAGAGCCTTCTGCACATGATACTGTTCTTGCTTGTGGTAGGTATGGGTATAAGGGGAAGATCAGACAGGACTCCAAACATCTATGTTATCACTGGTCTCATCAGCATGTGATCCTGTTCTAGGTCCATGTAGGATCTCATGAATGGAACTTTGGCACATCAAGCAACGGGAGTAACTATGGAGGGATAATGAGATAGGTTTCTGAGCCAGAGGGCCTGGGCTTAGTTCTCAGTAACTCTGTGGCAGGTGTCCTCCAACACATTGACTTACTAGGGTCTTTTCTTGTCTGTTCCCCTAATCTTTCAGTTGAAAGCTAATAGGATTGTCTAAAGGTTAAATAAGTACGGAAAGGTGTTCTCCATGGTAAGTGCTCAACAGATCACTAAAATAAATTCCAAC
>JADRCC010579430.1:0-14836 GCA_019843855.1 Hylomyscus alleni
TTTAACGCCACTTACTGTGGGGACAGCTATGTGACAGCCAGAGGAGGGTGCACTGACTAGATGTGTCACATAGACAATGCAGGAGAGAAACAAAATACCTCTTAGCACACTCCAGGAGAGAAGTGGGTGAAGCTGGGAGGTATCTAGTTCCCACCTCTAGGGAAGGTGATGATGTGTGGGCCCGGGGTCCAGTCCTTCCTCCTTGCTGTAGCCTGACCCTGGCTCTATGTCTCTGTCTCCTCCCTCCTTGTTCTCAGGTTGAGCTGAGAGACCTTCACACCCTCATGGGAAGAAGCCAGCAAATCCGACTCTCCTTACTTAGATGCATGCTTTGTCCTTAGATCTAAGCCTAAGTGCCAAACCACGTCCTTTCAGTGCTCAGAGAGCAATCATGACCTGATCCAGAGACCACCAAATCAGAGCAGGAGGCCCAGCTCCACTCTCACCTGCCAGAACCACAGAGCCCAACTCCCAAAGCCTGGGCCCCTGCTGGTGCCAATCTAGTCAGACCACTTCTACAGTAAATGGTGTCCACTGTGGAGACTGGAGCAGATGGCATTTGAAAAGAAACATGAGCCTCACCTGTGTCAGTTACCTGGATCAGAGCACACAGAAGCCAGCCTTGCCCATTCTACCCTGTCTAAGAATGGTCACAGCTACCCCACAGGTGATTGGATGAAAGTCTCTAGGCTTCTTCCTATTTCCCGTAGAGTGTGACACAGAGGACCGATTTCAACCCCCCTAATTAGCAGCAGAGCAAGGCTGTCCTTCTATCAAACACCCTCCAGCCACCACCCCTTCCCTCTGGGATGAGAGCCAGCTTCATGCACATCTACCAGACAAGGGAGAGACAGCCACACTCGAAAGGCAACCTCTAAGCACAGGCATTATGTCTCTAAACCTTTGCTAGTAAACCACTCCCTCGGAGCCTCCGATACCTTTCACTGAGGTGAATGGCTCAGGCTAGCCCACGGAGTTCTCATTCTGTACAGGACAGAGGCCAATAAATAAATAAATAAATAAATAAATAAATAAATAAATAAATAAATGGCTAGCTCAGAGCAGCCAGTGGGCTCCAGGGGTTTTCATCAGTTGGCTCCCAAAGTCCTTGTTGAGCAAGTTCCATGCACAGCGCTTTGCTTTCTCAAGTTCCTGAGCCCCATCCCCTTACTTTAAAAAAGCCCCTTGGTATGCTGACCTCAATGCGATGATCATGAGATGAATCTGATATAGTGTAAAGACACTGCAGTGTGAATGACTGATAAGATGGCCACACATGCATATTGTTCTTTGAGAGACACTGCCCAAGACCCCCAGAATTCCAGCCAAGTTGGAGAGTCGGGAAGTCAGTCCAAACTGTAGCTTTCACACCCCCTTTGCAGGTTCCCTCTCTCTGCACAGGATCTCTCTGGGGGAAGGATCAGGGTATCCAGGGGTGAGGTTACACACACAGGGGTTTGCAGTTCCCAATCACACACACAGGGGTTTGCAATTCCCAATCGAGGCTGTCATCAGAACTGGCATGTGCACACAGGTGCAAGCCGCTCACACTCACCTGTCTCCTTGGCTGCTGCCAGTCCACACTCCGAGGGTGGCAAACCCTGCCGGAAGACAAAACCAGAAAAGCATATCAGGGAGTTTGGCAGCCAGGGGTTCGGATTTAATTTTAAATTTAAAAATTAGCTATTTATTTTATAAATGCATGATTGTCTTAGTTAGGGCTTCTATTACTGTATAAAAACATCATGACCAAAAACAACTCGGGGAGAAAAGGGTTTATTTCAGCTCACAACTCTTAGGTCACATTTTATCATTGCAGGTGATCAGAGTGGGAACTCAAGGTAGGAACCTGGAGGCAGGAGGTGAAGCAGAGGCCATGGAGGGGTGCTGCTGACTGGCCTGTTCCGCATGACTTACTCAGCCTGCTTATGCAGACCTGGCCCCTAACCCCCACCTAGGGATGACACCTATAAAAAAAATAATCAATAAAACGCAAATCTGACAAAGGTATTTTCTCAATTGTAGTTCCTTTTTGAAGATGACTCTAGCTTGTGTCAAGTTGGGAAATAATGTAGTTATAGGGATCATGCGTGCCACTTTCCCCAAGTAGAGGTCAGAAGACAACTCGCAGGAGTTGGCTCTCTCCTTTGACCGTGTGGTTGGGGAGAGAGATCTAGCTAGATCTGGCAACTCAGATTTCAGGATGGAGAGGCCTGGACCTGTTCCCTGGGAAGTGAAGGGTGGGAAGGGCCAGTGACCTGATGCATGTAGCCTACTCTGAGGGCTGAGGGACTGAGCCAATCAGGGTCCTGGGGCCACCATGTCCTCTAGGGAGGGCTGAGTAGAGGAGCTGTTGCCACAGATGTAGGCAGGAGGCCGCTCAGCAGCGCCCGGTTGGGGATTCCTGGGAGGAGGGTTCCACCTTGAGGCCCAGGGAGGGTGGTGAAGACACCTGTTGTCACACCAGCATCAGGTCCCAAGTGATGCCCAGAAAAGGAGTAGATCGTAGACTTTGGTGTCTCTCCGCCCGTTACTCTAATCTTTCTAGAGCTTTCTGTTAGTCAGACCTAGCGGGAAGGTGAACAGAACCAGCGTGTGTAAAGCAGCCAGCTCAGGACACTTCTAGGCACATGACAAGGCTGAGGGAGGGCACGAAGCAGATCCTGAGAGGCAAATCCCAGACACGTGGCCTTGTGCCCTCTTCCCCGTATGTATCCCTACTCCACACAGAGCCTACTCTCTCCACGCCTTTCAGGGAACAAGCATGGAGTGACCAGACCCTATGGTCCCTGAAGCGTGCTGGGCACTTGGACTCTCTTGGCTCTGCTCTCGGCCTCAGCCTTCATCGTCGGATCTGTTCTTCACCCCCCCCCCACCCAGAGTCTGCCCTTTGATCTTCCTTGCTACCTCACTGCCTGTTCGCTCCCATGGAACCCCTTCTTGTTCCTCTCAGGCTCGAGCCAGGCTGTCCCTTTCCTGGAAAAGCAACCTGGCCCAAATTCACAGAGAACTAGCTGCAGAGTTATGAGAACATACGACCTCTGGTGGGTAGGGCAGTCACGGGCCAGAGCAGGCAGACCAAATATCCTCCTTAGATCTCTCCTGAGCAAAAGACGCGTAGACAACTCGTGACCACCTGCCCCTAGAACCCAACACCAGAGGAAAGCTTAGTGTTTCCCAGGCACTTGACTTACACAGTTGGGGAAACTGAGACAAGGGCAAGGATTGTGGTAGCCAGAAATGACAGAGCCGCCGGGCGGTGGTGGCGCACACCTTTAATCCCAGCACTTGGGAGGCAGAGGCAGGTGGATTTCTGAGTTCGAGGCCAGCCTGGTCTACAGAATGAGTTCCAGGACAGCCAGGGCTATACAGAGAAACCCTGTCTCGAAAGACCAAAAAATAAAAAAAAGAAAGAAATGACAGAGCCAAGGGTGTGTTTACCTGTAGGTTGTCCCTCCCTACTGGCTGCAGCCATGGGCTTGGGGGTTAGAGGGGAGGATGACTAACTTTAATTGCTCCAAAGCCATTGCCTCAGCAGAGCTGCCCTTCACTTGCTAGGCTGAACCTTAGGCAAATACTGCTGATCTCATAATACAAAGTGGGGAGTTCCAGCAAAGCTGTGGAGCATGTGTAGACAGGGCAGGCTAGCCCTGCAGTAACAGAGACATGGCACAGTTAGCAGGCATCTGGTGGTGCCAAGCCTGTCTTGTGCAGAGGGTGGCAGGAGGGGTCCTTCCAGGTGGTGCCCAGCTGAGATACACACACAGAAGTGCTATACGGCATCACAAGTCTTGACATTTGTTCTCTACAGACTAGAGATTCATGGGGTAGAGTGTGAGGGCTTCGATACACGAATATCACAGATGTCGATCTGATGGAGTCACTGCCGTGCCCATCAACTTAGGCATTCATTGTTTCTGTGTTAAGAACATTCACTATCCTCTCTGTTAGTTAAATCAAAATTCATACTATGTGGTTTTCAGTCAGCTAGCTCTCTGTAGGCATTGAGAGATGCTCCTACCCACTGGTGCCCTGTGCCCATCAAGATCCTGTCTCCTTCTCACCCTCTCCCTAGGCTCTGGTAACTACTATCCCACTCTATTCTGCTGGATCAACTTTTAAAAGCTAAGTACAAAAAGTATTTGTCTCTCTGTGTGTGATTTATTTCACTCAACCTAACGTTCTCCTGCTGCATCCACTTCACCATCAGTGATGGGAAGCTCACTCTTTTTTTTTATGGCTGAGTAATATTCTATCCACGTGTTCCTATAGCCAGCAGAAAGTGTGGAACTGGCCACTTGTCCTGCCTAGTCCACCCTTTCTGGGAAGCCCCAAAGGCTTTATTTCCACACAAGGTCCTGAGCTCAAGGAGATAATAAAAGTATTGTCCCCAGGCTGTAGGCGGTCAGTTCTGGTCTTCGTGGTGCCTCGTCTCCCCCAGCAAGGACCGGGATGAAAGTTTGATGAGTTGTCTGCCTTGGCTGGTGAATTTTTCATTATGAAGGAAAGGAGACCCCGTCCCTCGGCCCAGGAGGGCAGTTCTTGGGTGTCATCTCAGCTAAGGTTCTGTCCTTGCTGACCATGGCTACGAACCTGTAACCACATTTTTCTGTCCATGAATAATGACAAAGGCTGAGAGGGGAGCTGCTCCCCTCCTAGCATAAGTGGATTCTGGAATGACCCAGGGAGTGACCCGAGGAAGAGAATTAGGTCCCAGCATGGGGTAGTAGGAATGGAGCCAGAGGTTGTCACAACTGTCAGTCAGCTCATACCCTACGTCCTTCTGAACTGCAGGTGAACCCCGATCAGCCGGATCCTCTTACAGTCAACCAGCCGAGGGGGCCAGCAGCAGCCTTGGAGCACAGTTGCAGCTCAGGCCTTGACCCCAGCCTTGACCCAGCTGAGTCAGTGCTGTGGAGAAGCAAGGCCTCCAGTGGTATCAGCCAGAATGCAGGGGAACTAACATCGCAAGGGACCAGGAAGAGAGAACAGGGAATTGTTCCTAAGTGAGCTGCCTCTTTCCAGGCATGGGTTTCTCCTCCATGCCCTGGGACAGAGATGCTGCTGCTAAGTCTGGAGGACAGGCAGACCAGGGGCTGCATGGAAGGCATTCATGACCTGTTCATGAGGTTTCTGTAACAGGGGATCTCACAGGGGCTAAACAAAAAGCCCGTAAAGAAGAGCGTGGTAAAGACAAAAGCCACTGAACTATAACTACCTTGGATTCCTGGGCAGGCAAAGTAGAAAGGTTGTGTGCTACCAATCAGGAGACTTCCTGGGAGAAGGGGCCTAGGGATAGACCTTCTACAAGTCCACAGGGTCTAATCTTGGAGAAATCCTGAGGTCCCCTCTGGGCAGACAGAGAAGCAATGAGGTTCCAGCATGCACCTGGCTTTCTTCTGGATGGTCCATCAAATCATGGGGCACTGGCTCATGTTCACTAGATCTGCAGCAGGACTCTTGCCTCCTTCAGAATTGCTCCAGCCCACATGAGTCCCATTTTTTTTTTTTTTTTGACATGCTAGGAGTACCTAAGACACAACCCATACACTCCCATCAGCCTGTTTCCAGGAGCCCTGGGTTCTCATCTCAGGGCTGCCCTCTGATTCTGGTAAGATTCTGGGAAGATGGAGTCCTGCCTCTGGCTTGAATGTCCCCATTTGTGAGCTGCGGTTCGGGCGACATTCAGGCTGCCACAGTAAGCTTTGGGGGATGCTAATCTTTAGGACTCTCTTAAGTCTGACACCACAAGTGGAAGTTTCTGAGAGTCTGTCTGATGCTGGGCACCTGAGCACTTTTAAAATCACTTTTTGTTGCTTTTATAAGAGACAAGCCCTGGCTGGTAGACACCAGCCTCGCTTAGCCCAGCTCAGCCTTTCCCATCCCTATTGATCTCAGGATCTCTTCTGGAGTCGCCTAGCATTCCTCAGGGCGCACTCCGAGGAGCGAGGAGCGGCGGCTCCACTGATGTCTCAGGCACCCTGCCTACCCTGCCAATAAGAATCTGGGGTGTGGAATTTCACCTCTCTGGGTAACCTCTTCACAATGTTCCTGTTTCATTTCTGGCCAAGATGTGTGGATTTCCTCTCCCTGCTCCCACTCTCCCCATCCCCCAAATCCTTGCATCGCACTAGCACGTGTGTTTTCTCTACAGAGCAGGCCACATGATCCTAAGGAGGAACTGCTTGGTGGGGGTGGGAACACTACTTCCACATGATTGGAATGTGTGTCTAGAGCCACGGTGAGTGGTGAGCTCTAGGGGCTCTCCCGGCCTCACATGTCAGACTTCAGCCCTGTCAGGATGGATGGATGGATGGAGAATGAATTGAGATATGTACCATGCTGCAACTGTTAGCCTTTGCCCATCTGCCCCCACCTTCCCTAGCTGATTTGTTCTTACTGGGGTAGGGACTGGGCGGAGACAACCCCCTTCATGGCTGGCACCTGGCAGGAGCCAAGGCCCAGGAGAAAGTGGGTCTCTTTGTGTCTGAACAGAGCCAGTAAGTGGCAGCTCTCAGACCCCAAATACCCTTTTGAAATCTGAACCGATCATGGGACATTTTCTTCCGATAAGGAACACAATTGATTCTAGCTTTACTGCTCCAGAGGAGGGTGAAAGGACATGCAGGGGTGCTGGAGTCCAGCCCAGCACAGGCCTAGGGCTTCTGGTTTTTCAGACTTGTGTTACCAGAGGAGGAAGGGTCTGCATGGGTCCCTGGGCAGTGGCAGGGCTGAGCAAGACATCACTCTCCATTTGGAGTTAGCCATACCATGAGGCATTCAGAAGGCCAAATCTGGGGACCTGATACTCTCATGAGCTTTGGGGATTAGGGCTGGTATGGCCAGGGTCAAGGTCTTTGGGAGAGAGGGATACACCTGACACACTCAAGGCTTGGGTTCCGATTTCTGTATTGGTTTTCCTCAGAGGTCAGGGCCTGATGCACACCCACCAGGTTGGGTTACAGAATCCATTCCACTTCCTGACCTCAGGCTCCTGGAGGTCTCAGTGGGGCCAACTCAAGGGTATCCACAGGGGTCTGAAGCTGTGGTTTTAGGGTGGTGCTAAGGGCTCCTCCTAGGAGTGGCCCATGTCACCCAGGGACCTTCAGGGGTGATCCATCTCCACTGTCACCTAGTGACAGGTGGTTTCACTGCAGGAATGTAAAAAGAATGTGTTAGCTCAGTGGGCAGTCCACTTGCCAATTCCTCAGAGAGAACTCTGAAGTAGGGAGTGTGGCCTAAACATACAGGAAGCACTGTCCACCCAGAATTTAAGCCTTCTTCAGTCATTTGGTTTTGAGTCAGGGCCTCTAACCCTTTGTAGCTGAGTGATCTTTAATTAACTTTTGATCTTTCTGCCTCCACCTCCCGAACTTGGGGATTAGAGGCCTCTCTTCAAATTTCTTAATTGCTATTTTCTATTTATGATGGCTGCTTTGTCAATTTATGGAAGCAATGAAAGTTCATTCTAAAATAAAATTGTTTTGGTAACAGTGACGATGACAACAACAATGAGCTAAGCTTATCTGAATAAAACCAGGCAGGAGTTTCAGTGTTAGCACTTTGATTGGCAGCTATAGAGGGAGGTCTAAGAAGACTAGGCTCTAGGAATCTGCCCCAGCTCACACAGGTACACTAAATGCCCATGCTGGTGTCAGGACCCTTGACAGACACGGCAGCCGTGTTCACAGCCAGAGCTGGGACAAAGCCCTCAGGGATGGTGACTGCACCCTTCTTGTTTGGTTGTCTCTTTGTGAGGCCAGGAGCAGAGCCCTCTGTTAGTACAACCCTTCAGCACAGAAGAATTTCAGGCTTCTGGCCCTGTGCCACCAGGGTCCTGCAAGCTCCAAAGAGACTGAAAATGAGCCTGCTCATCTCCCAGGAAGCCGGTCACGGAGTCAGCACTCAGTGACAACTACAAAAGGACATGGCTGAACACCTGGATGGAAGACAGATATACAATAGAGAGAAAAGGGAGCAGGTGGATGGGTAGATGGATGGGTGAGTGGGAGGATATACAGACAGTGAGTCAGATGGGTACATCAATGGATGAATGGAGAAAGAAGGAAGGGATGACTGGATGGATGAGTATATGGATGGATGGCTGAATAGATGGATGGGTGAGTAAATGGGAAGATGGATAATAGATGAATAGATAATGGATAGATGAATGGATGGATGAGTGGATGGATGGATGAATGAATGAATGAGTGGATGGATGGATGGATGGATGGATGAATGGATGAATGAGTGGATGGATGGATGAATGGATGAATGAGTAGATGGATGGGTGAATGGATGAATGAGTGGATGGATGGATGAATGGATGGTGGGTGAATGAGTGGATGGATGGACAAGTGAATGGAAGGATGAATGGACAGATGGATGCTGGATGGATGAGGTGATAGATGGATGATTAACTTAGGATGGATGGTAGATGGAGACACAGGTGGAAAGAGAAGGAGATGGGCAGATGATGGATGGATGGGTGGATCTATGAATAAGCAGCCGCATCTCTGGTCACTTAGGACCACCTGCGCCACTTCACCTATGCACCAATGTTTCCATTCTATATAGAACTAGGAGGAAGTTCTCGGAGACCAGAGCATTTGTGGTGACATTTCTGATCCTGTGGCAGACAGGCAGACACAGCATCTTCCCCTACCCCATTAACTAGGGAGCCATGAGGCCAGGATGGATATTGTAGCCTGAGAGCCCAAAGCCTTGTTTGTTTGTTTTTTTCCTCTTGATATACATTCTCTGATTTAGTGATGGGCCTCAGTTTCCCCATGTCTAATAAAGGGGAGTGGGTCAAATAAATTTCACTATCTCAGTGTTGTATGGCTGAGAGATGCCAAGCCTACCCTGGCAATTATGCTGGGCCAATCGACTGGCTGCTCTATGCAGAGAGCCCTTTTCGTAGGGGTGTGCAAAGGCCCTGGAGATAGCCCAGCTTTTGGAGCCAGCTCCTATAAAGGGAAAGAGGCAGGAAGAGCAATGAAGGCAGATGCTTGGACCCTAGCTATAGCATCTCCTTACTGTAGACAGCAGAGTGGAGTTGACAGACAGAATGAGAGCACAAGGCAGAAGCAGCAGGGAGGAGCCCGGAGCCCAGGCTCGGGGTCAGTCAAGTCAGGGTTCTAGTTCAGCTCCAACCCTGGCTGGCCGTGTGCGCTGTTTCTCCAAGCCTCATGGGTTCCAAAAGGTGAAGCTTCACTTTTGTGACAACCTACAAGGTTGTGACAGGGTCAGTACATATGTCCTGTCTGTTAACTGCATTGTGGGAGGCATTGCTCATTGGGATTCTCCCTGGGGTGCAGCTGGGGCAAGTATCTTTTCAGCTGTGAAGTGTTTGTCGAGTTCCTCCAATGCGCCGGACCCACTTTGTACTCTAGGGACACAGAGGTGTTATGTGGCCCCAGAGTCTGGCCTTACAGAGCTTATTTATGCTCCAGTGCCCATTTAGCAAATAGTCACTCAAATAAGTGAGAGAGGTCACCAGGCACAGGTCATGTAAGGAGGGGGTACAATAGAAGCTGCCTTGGGGACCCACTTTTTCTTGGGGGCATTAACATCAGGGAAGTGACAAAGTGGGACTCAAGAATGGACAGAAGGAGCAGGAAAAGGTATATTGGGATAAGATGAATGAGTATGGGGACAGTGGCGGGCTTGTCATGTGCAAAGGCCTCGGAGCAGATGGGATACATACAGTATATTGGAAGACTTGGTTGACCATCATGAGTTAGAGCCAAGAATGAAGGGGCATGTGGTATCTGTCAAGAATAGAGATGTGGGGGCTGGAGAGATGGCTCAGAGGTTAAGAGCACTGACTGCTCTTCTGAAGGTCCTGAGTTCAAATCCCACAATCACATAGTAGCTCACAACCATCTGTGATGAGATCTGACTCCCTCTTCTGGTGTGTCTGAAGTCAGCTACAGTGTACTTATATATAATAAATAAATCTTTTAAAAAAAATGAATAGAGATGTGGGCAGAGACCTGCACCCAGAACCTCACAGGATGGGCCTTGGGCTTTTTCCTGAGAAAGATGGGGAGCCATGAGAGGGAAGAAGGTAGGAAAGGGGAGACTAGCTACATCAGCATGTAAGAGAGTGGACACAGGAAACCAGGGTGAAGTGACCATGAATCAATGAACAGCAGGCCGTAATAGTAGCTCCCGAAGGAGAGCAGTTAGGAGTGGCTATGGCCCAGTGCTTACTATGCAGAGTGAGGCCTGGGAGCCACCTAGTACCCACCCTAGTCCTAGGTCTAAAGCTCCACTGAAGCTCTCAGGCTGTGACAGCTGTGGAGGGGACATTCATGGAACAAGAGGATAGCACTGACAGTGCCGGCCGTAGATGCCATGCTGCACCCCCTCCCTTCATGGCCTCTGTGAAGGCACTATGCCATCTTAGTCACAGTCAGAATGTAAAAATCCCAACTCCCCTCTTTTTGGATATCCCCCATCCCCAACCAGGGCATTGTATAGCACAGGCCAGTCTCAGACACGCTATGTAATAGAGAATGGCCCTGAACTCCTGGTGTTTCTGCCGCTACCTCCTAAGTGCTGGGATTATAGATGTGCATCAACACAGCTGGCCTAACTCCCTTTAGAAAAAAAAAAAAATATTTAATATATATGGTGGTATAGGAAGCCAGTCTTGTCTATAATGGTTAGTTTCCAGTGCTCTAGAGTGAAACCCCCTTGACAAAACCAAAAGAAAAGTAACCAAACCAACCCAATCCTCCTGGTACTGTGAGTCCTTAGATTTAAGGAAGTGCTGTCCTCCGCAGTTACTGGGAACAGAAGTTGAGAGTTTGGACCACTATTCTCAGGGAAATACAGGCCCCTCTGATGCCATTGAGGAGAACATTCACTCTCACCCTTGGCTGTTTGAATGCACGTTATTTAACAGTGTTGAAGTTTGTCTCCAAATCCTGCTGCTATTGAGGATTGGTGAAATCTTTAGGAGCTGGAGTCAAGTGAAGGAAAGCCAGGTCACTGCAGATGTGCCCTGGAAGGCTTTGGGTCTCATCCTTACATCTCTTTGATGTTTATGAGGTGAACAGCCCTCTTCTGTCCTTTACCTCTCCCCTCCCTCCACGATGGATTGATCTACCTCCAGCATAAAGCAGTCAGGCATTGAAGTTTCTGAAGCTGTGAACTTAAGCAAGACTTTCATTGTTTTGTTTTGTTGATTTTTTTTTTTTTTTGAGATAAGTTTCTTTATGTAGCCCTGGCTGGCCTGGATCTCATTATGTAGGCTGGCCTTGAACTCACAGATCTCTGTCTGCCTCTGCTTCCCTGGTGCTGGGATTAAGAGTGTGCCACCACACTCAGCCAAAAGTTTGAGTGTTGTTTCTTTTTTTATCCTCAATTTTCTTATTTGTGTGTATGTGTATGGACATTGTGCACATGAGTGCAGTGCCCACAGAGGCCAGAAGAGGGCACCAGATCCCCTGGATCTGGAGTTACAGGAGGCTCTGAGCTATGCAGTGTAGGTGCTGGGAACCAAACTCAGGTCTTTTGCCAAGGGCAGCAAGCACTCATAGCTGCTAAGCCAGCTCTCTAATTTAAAGTAAACACTCTATGGTAGTTACTTTTTTTGTTGCTGTGTCAAACAACGCAAGGAATGGTTTATTTTGGCTTACACTTGCAGTGGTCCAGCTGTCCATGATGGTAGGTAAGGAATGGCGGCAGGAGCAGGAAGCTGTGAACTCACAACCCAACCACACACAGGAAGCCCAGAGCTCAAACCGGAAGTGGGACAAGGCTATAAACTCAAAGTCCTCCCTGAGTTCTTCCAGCAAGGCTCCCCTCCTAAAACTTCTGTCACCTCTCCTGATTGTGCCTTCAACCGGGAACTAAGTGTTCAAACACATGAACCTATCAGGGACATTTTTCATTCAAATCACCACACCTTTCTGGATTGTGTCGGACATTTTATTGTTATGGGCATAGGGACTGTACCCAAGGGCCTTGAGCTCACAGCAGCAAGTACGGTAACATCTGTATGAACACAGCCCACCTCCCACATACCTTTTCTGTTTGCCTGAGCCATGGAACAGCAGCCCTCATCCATCACCATGAAGGACAGAATGAGGAAACGGTGACTGTGGGTAGACCACTGGAAGCATATTTGTTCACAGCGTGAGCGCTGACCCTGGAGGCCAAAGTGTGACCCTGTTCAGTTTCAGGTGGGAACACGCTTGTCTGCTGACTCATCTTTTACTCTGCCTGTGCCCATGAGTGACCAGGGAAGCTCCATGCCACTGGCCTGGGATTGCAAACCTCGCACATGGGGTGAGTGAGTTTACAAATTCAGCTATTGTGAAGCCTAGGTGACTGTCTTAACAGACATGTGTAAATATGGCCCTTTTTTTATAGTGGGCTTTTCCCTGAGGCACCTAGAGTTCTCTGCAAATGTTCTGTGAATGTCATTTGAGCACAGGGGACACCCTGCTTTTTCCCTGTAGGTCATGTCACCTTCTCAGTCCCTCTGCTGAGTCATATTCAGACAGTTGGCTGCAAGTTTAGGATCCTAGCCCTGAGAGGTGTGATCAAGCAGGGATGGGACCCAGGCCACTTCCGGGGATTCTGGAGCCACACCTTCAGCCTTACTTGGGCATGCTCCTCCTAAAAGCTGTTACCACGCACAGCACATCAACTTTCTTCAAGCTCTGTTTATTTTCCACCTCCTGCCAAGCAGGCAGCTCAGCTCCCCGAACTCTATTAATCCCTGGCTTCAATTCATTGAAACAAAATGTTGCCAAGCAGCAATCCTTTTACAACCCACACGGGTGGGGGCGGGATGCACAGAGGGTGCTCAGCTCAACGCCTCACTGTAAACACACCCACGTAGGCTTGCCAAGACTGCAGGCCAGGCCAGAGGGAGTGCTACTGGATGCCACCAGGTGCCCGGCCAGCCCCCACCGCAGGGACTGACCAAGCATTCTCACAGCTACACGTGAGGGACTGTGCCGGTTTGAGCCAGTCTCGTGAATGCTCATTGGCAACACTCGAGGGCCTTAATGGTAAACTCAATCCCTGACTACTGAACTGCCAAGGCCCAGTTTCCTCAGTTCAGGGAACTTCATTGCTGTGAAGATTGGTTTGTTGAGAACTTAAAAGCACTGCCACACTTCTGATGGACTCGACTTCCTCCGTCGGTGACTGGCAGGTGGGATGTCAGTCCACTGCAGAGGTGAAGGAAGGCGGGCTGCGACTGGAATCTGTGCCTCCAACAACTCCTCTTCCTCTAAGCAAAACCATGTGCTTCAGAGTAAATGGAGCAGAAAAGAAAGGCAAAGGTGGTTCCGAGCAGAGACAGGGCCCAGTTTGATCAGCAGCCAGCTGCATGTGTGGTGGGGGGTGGCAAGGAACACCACCCCCACCACCTCGGTACCTCAACTTTCCTCAAATGGGTTTCCAGTTCAGGGTGGTGGCAGAGATCAAATGAGTCTGTAGCTGCCAAATGCTTAGCAGGGGGTCTGGCTCCTGTTGAATACTTCTTAGTACCCCTTTAAGCCCTTTAGAACCTGGTGCTGCTCCATTCTGTGTCTTAACTGGCTGAATGACGTGCCGATCTGTTGTCATTAACATTATTATAAACAACAAACTGTGGGCTTTCATCTTCAGCCCATTTCACAGATGAGGACTCTTGAGGCTCCGGAAGATGAAAGGATCCGCTCCAGGTTGCACAGCTGGCAAGGGGAGAGCCAGGACTCACATCCAGCTCTACCTAAGGCCCGAAGCTCTTCGCTCCTCTGCCACCTGTCTAATCAGGGACACCTCAGCACCTGCCCTGTAGGAAAGGCCCCTGGAGATCCAGGATTTGTGGAAGATGGGCATTAAGATGGGCTGCTTCAGGCACCAGAGAGGATCTAATGCCTGCCCGGGTGGTCCTGCGGCCAGGTGAATCTGAGTTGGGAGCACCTTACATGGCAAGTAGACTCTGTCACATACTGGAGGAGGCAGGGGTTTGAGCAGGAGGTAAAGCTCTGTATGGGACATAGCCAGGAGTTGACTGGCTCTCAGTGTCTGGAACGTGCTGGAACTTTAATATCCTAGCTTCTTTTCTTAAAAAAAATGGATTTATGTATTGTATTTTATATGCATGGGTGTTTTGCCTACATGTATCTTTGTGCATCATGTGTGTACCTGGTGCCCACAGAGGTCTAAAAGGGTGTTGGATCCCTTGGAACTGGAGTTATAGACCACTGTGAGCAGCCACAGGGGTTCTGGGAACCAAACCCAGGTCCGATGGAAGAGGCGTCAGTGCTTTTGACCATTGAGCCATTTCACTACCCTCTTCTAGTTTCCTTTCTGGCAGATGAAGGGTCAGGAGGACTATCACACTAGGAGGAACACCCGGAGATTCTGCCATACCACAAGAAGAGAGGGAACCCAGAGCTGAATGGGCCAGGACTGGGCTGAGCCAGGAGCAGACAGGTGCCGGGCCTGGCCTGGCTTCCATCTGCTTAGTACTTTCTGGAAAATTTTTCTCTATACCACAAGGGCAATAGGTTGGCCCCACAGAGCAATCTACTGTGCACATATTTGTGTTGTTAGCTTGGAGAGCCTATTGGGTCACTGAGCCTCCAGGGTTTTGGTCACAAGAACATTAGTGGGCAAGTTTGTCTTGCCCACTATGCTGAGCAGTTCCTCTCTAACAGCAGGAAAAATGCTCCTGAGTGTCACACAAGGCCACTGTCTTGGTCTAGACAGCAATGTTCTCTACTGGCTCATGTATTTAAAGACTTGGGCCCCAGTTAGTGGGGCCCAGTTACAGTTTCCTCTTCTTCTTCTTCTTCTTCTTCTTCTTCTTCTTCTTCTT
>JADRCC010579431.1:0-10940 GCA_019843855.1 Hylomyscus alleni
TTTAAGAATCCCCTCGATGAGTATGACATTCTACTAAGCATGATCACTTTTTAAATTGATCAACCTGCATGCTGAATATGTGAGAACCCCAAGTCACCTTTCAGTCTCCTTCTACCTGCTTATAGATCCACTTGATACAGAAATAAAGGCTGTGTCTCAGGTCACCAGGAAATCCCCAATTACCTTCGGGGTTAATCAGACACCATCATACATGGTCTCTGAAATTAACTTCCCATATCTCTTAAATCAATTTTGTCCAGTGCTTCTTAACAGTTCCCAGTAGTCTGAATACCTTCATAAGCAGAGCAGACCCATGGGTGTGTAAGATACGGGATATATTGTTCTACGTTTTCACTTCACCTGACAATCATGAAATTATGTTTCTTAAGTTGCGTGCAAAGAACACTAGAGCATCTCAACTGGTGACAGGAAATCTAACTAATAATGAAGTGTCAGGGTCACTTTTATCAGGTCTGTCAATGTCACAAACAGACACAAACTGTGTTGTGTATGTATCAGTTTCCCCATTCTCCTTAGGATTGTTTGGCAAAGATTCAAACAAATTTAGTGCCTTGTGAAAATTCCCCTCCTTATGGCATGAGAAAATTAATGCCCTTCCTAAAGTAAACAATTTGCCCCTTTCTGCAGCTGGATCAGACTGGTTATAGATCATCTGACTCAGAAGAAAAATAGAGCTGAGGGAACGGAAAAGTTGGAAGCCGACCACCTAGGAATTTATGTCAGAGTTTATGCTTATTCTTCTTTACTGTGAACAAATATTACACTTTAATACCACAGAGGCAAAGGGAAAACCTTTGCTTGTAAGCCTGTAGACAAAGCAGAATGAAAAAGCAGCCTTCATACAAGAGTCAAATCCTGCCCTTCACCTTGGTGAAGAATGAAAAGTCTCTGTGCAATTTCGTTTACCTCTGCTGGAACCTGGGCTCTGACAGACACTGAACGGGAAACTAACAGTGACTGAGTGGTTTTTGCTTACCTGATCGTTCTGTGGTAATTACATCATTTTACTGCTCACAATCACCCTTGAAAGGAGAAAAAAATGCCGTCATTTTTTAACTCAAGAAACCAACACTTGAAAAACCTCATATGTTACCAAATTTCATCCAATTGATTTGAAATGGCACAAGGAAAACCAAAAAATAAGCCCAAAAAGGAAGCTCATCTAAACCAAGTTCCTTGCTCTGCTCCCCCCAGCATTTATAAACATATGCTTTTAACATAATGGCAGACTAAATCTTGCAATCAAGTTATTACAGCATTCTGGTAAGCCAGCAAACGACATGTTGTTCTTACTGAGGACAACCAAGATATGACATTGTCTCCTTCCATTATGCACAGCCAGCAGGCTGACTGTCAAATGCCAACCACTGTGATCTACTTAGCAAGGTCGACTGCTTGATCGCTATGAATAATTGGATGCCATTAATAATGGTCAGCTTCAGGATACAGGAAATTGGTCAAGCATGGTAATTGTATTTTGAATTCCAGCAGATTATTTCCTAGGGAGGAGAAAGAGATTGTATGAGTTACAGTTTTTTCTAAGTACAATAGAGATAATTGCTTCCCCAGAGGTGAAGGGGACAAAGCAAGGGTTCCCTTACCTAGTGAAAAACAGCAGAGGGCTAGGTTTTGCAAGTCATAAGCAACACTAGGAAGCCTGACCAGAGCTACACATCATCAACACTTGTTTCCTTACTTCCTCATTTGGATGAGGCCAGAGCTTTGTACACTAATGTATCTCTGTCCAAATTTTGAGTCACCAATATCTAATTAGAAAACCTACTATAACTAATGTCCATCTGGAAATGTGTAGCTATTGTTTTTACTTTTTAAAATATATTGGCCATCCCTTATATATTTAGGGCTGTAAATACTACGTGGTTCCATGAAGTAATATTACCTTTTATTAAAAAAAAAACTTAAAAATAACAGCACTTTAATAGTCTTCCAGAGATGAGAAAATTAAAGAGAGTATTCAAAGTTACATTTATAATCATGTGAAAAAAGGGGACTTGAATGTGATTTTAGAGAGCCTGCAGAGATGGCTCAGTGGTTAAGAATACTGTCCGCTCTTCCAGAAGACTTAGGTTTAGTTCTCAACACCCAATATAAACATTCATTATAAGGGTCCAAACATTGCTCAAGGAAAACTCCAGACTCAGACAGTATGCAATGATAAAGAGCATTTATTCTGCAGAAACAAACAGCATGTGGGGTCAACCATTCTCCAAAATGGCGACCTCAGACAAAGGTGCACAGGCCTTCTTATAGGGAACCGGGGAATACTCAAAAAGGATTAGGTAATCTAAAATTTCATTGGTGGGTGCTGGGGAGGTTACAGGTGGTCAGTGGTCTGTATTCCTATGTCATGAACTTTTAACCACAGGATAAGATAGGATTGACCAGCACAGATGGCCCATTCTGAGATATTACCCCACTCTTGTGGTTATTGACAGGCTGTTCTTTAAGAGGGGGCTTTATGACATTGTTTCTAGGTTTTATGGTCTGTTCTTGGAGCTGGAGCTTATGGCCTTCTTTTTGAAATCAGGCCTGGTCCTTAAATGAAGGCAAATGGTGTTTATGTTGTCCTTTCACTGTAACTCCAATCCTGGATAATCCAACACCCTCTTCTGGCCTCCATAGATAACCAGTCACACACATGGCACACAGACAGACTGGTGAGCAAACACACATAAAACAAAAAATTTTAAATATTTTTAAAGTGATTTTAGAGAATAATAATAGACTGGGATTTGGATGGCAAATAAAGAGCAGTGTGTGTGTGTGTGTGTGTGTGTGTGTGTGTGTGTGTGTGTGTTTAAATAGAATAATTCAATAACAGTGAGGAACTTTACAATCCTCTTAGCTATCAGTTTCAGGCTTTAACAGGGGAACCGTGTATATGAGGAAATCATAGTGGGCAGAAGAAAACTACAGTTAAAATTTTACCATAAGAAAGATAGCAGTGTAGGATATAGGAGCAAGAGCATGGAATGCTGACACAGATGCAAAGCTAAGTAATCAACACTTGGCATCAGCTTTCTGCAATTTGATGGAGCCACTAAGAAGTGGGTCATCCTGACCATTTTCCCCAGAGATATTCATTGTTTATGTCAGTTTTGAGATGTGAAGTGAAAAGAAGCAAAGACCAGGGATCTACATAATAGAGCTCAACACCCATTATAAATATTCACTATAAGGGTCCAAACATCGCTCAAGGAAAACTCCAGAATCAATATGCAAAGATAAAGAGCATTTATTCTGCAGAAACAAACAGCATGTGGGGTCAACCATTCTCCAAAATGGCAACCCCAGACAAAGGTGGGGGACTCTCCTAAGAACATGGAAGAGATGGCTGCACAGCCTTGCACTAGGAAATACCTTGTTGGGCAGAATGAAAGTGTGTGTATTTGATTACCTAAAAATTAAATATATATTTGGTACAAATGAGACCATCATGTAGAAATGTTGGCAAACCACACAGCCTTGAAAAAGGTCAGTATGGGCGTGATTCTTTCCAGGAAACTCCATTCACCACTATAAAAGACTGATCTCCAAATAATTAGCCAGAAATAAGAAATATCCAAATACTGACAACAGATAAGTATATCCCTAAAATATATGCACTTACTTATGAAATGTATCATCAATATAAAATAGCAACTCTCATTTAGAAAGGAATGAGAGAGACAGTTTTTTGTTTTGTTTTGTTTTTCTGGAGCCAAATCAAGTAAACTAGAACCAGGTTACTCCAAATTCCATGTTCCAAAGTGGAAATACTTTAATGAAGTTTTTATAATAAGTAAACAAAGGAATTCCTAAATAAAAGCTCTTACAGACAGTCATTAGACTGAAGTCAGAGACCCTTATGGAAGAATTAGGGGAAGAATTGAAAGAGCTGAAGGAGATGACAACCCCATAGGAAGACCAATAGTCTCAACTAACCTGGACCCCTGAGAGCTCCCATATATATATATATATTCCTCTGATATATATATCAATCAGAGGAATGCTTGGTCTGGCCTCAGTAGGAAAGGATGCACCTAATTCTGTAGAGACTTGAGGCCCCCATAGGAAGACCAATAGTCTCAACTAACCTGGACCCCTGAGAGCTCCCATATATATATATTCCTCTGATATATATATATCAATCAGAGGAATGCTTGGTCTGGCCTAAGTAGGAAAGGATGCACCTAATTCTGTAGAGACTTGAGGCCCCAGGGAAGAGGGCAGCCTGGGGTCAAGGGGAAGCACTCTCGCAGAGGCAAAGGGGAGGGGGAATAGGATGAAGAACTGTGGGAGGGGGGACTGGGAGGGAGATAACATCTGGAATGTAGCTAAATAAAATAATTAATTAAAATATAATTAAATTGTAAAAGCTCTTTTTAAATATATTGGAAACATCAGGTGGGTGAGTTACAGAAAATCAGGGAAATCGTTGCAGGCTCCAGATGCTAGCTGATGACATTCCTAGTCTTCTCATTGGTGGAAGTTAGTGAGCTGTTTGTACACTCCAAAAGATGTACCTCACGGTCACAGAGATGTTAGATTAGAAAGGTCAGTAGTGAATGACTACTCAGGGGGTAAAGGCATCCAGGATAACTAGACTCTGACCCTGCAACATTCCAACGTCGCCAAAATCTTTGACGTTTTTGTAGTTCATCACACAGCCTTGAAAAGGTTCAATGTAAGTATAATTCTTTCCAGGAAACTCCATCCATAACAATAAAAGATTTCTGTCACCAGATAAGTAGCCAGCAATCAGAAACATCCAAATACTGTCAACAGATGAACGTTGCAAAATAAAATAAAATAAAAAATAAAAAAATAAATGTGTGCATTTGCTCCTAGGATGAGATATTACCCAGCAACAAGAAAGGAATGGAATGTTGGCAAGAACTACAAAGATGTTTGCTACTTGACAGCATTGTGACAAATGAAAACATTCTACCACATAAAAGCTCGTAGTGTGTGGTTTATTTCTGTGATGTCCAGGATGAGGAAATATATGGAGAAAGATGATCACTGCTTATTAGTGTTGAGGCAGAAGTAGATGGGAGAAAGAAAGAAGTAGATGTTCTGTATAGAGTGCTTCTTTTAAAGAAAATGAAGATGAAATGGAATTAGATTATGGTGATTGTTGCATACCTCCTTATGAATATGCTAAATAATATTTAATTATATACCTTAAGTTACAGAACTGTGTAGTGTGTGGATTATATTTCAAAATCATTAAGCTACTTAAATAAATCATTGCAAGCAGTAGTAGGTGCTATTTGCTTCCTACATAACAAATTATATCTTCAGAATGCAGATCCAGGAGCATGCTGAAGGCCCAGGATGACTAAGTAGCTAGGCAAGTTCCCTAAGATTTCTGCTTTTAAGGGTTTCCTGGATTCAATGGTTTAAAAATACATGAACTCTCTGAAGCCCAAACATTTGGTATTGCTGTCTTTTCTCCTTGGTCATTGACACGTTTCTTGCATTTTTACAAAAACACTGTATCAGCTCACACACAGAAGACTCTGTGACCTCCAGGAAGTGGTAACCTTGCAGATGCCTGCTTTCCTAGATAAACACTAAAAAGCTACAGAAGGATCCCAACATGTGAGCAAGGTCTGAGTGAACCTCTGAAGAGTGTTGCATAGAATCCTGCTTCAAGGCATGAGAAAAAATTCATACACACCTAGGTAATGGTCTGTCTGTAAAAGTGAAAATGCAGAAGCATAATTCCCCAGTCCTTAAATATGCCTCACAGGCTAAGCAGTAGACATCAATAAGTCCACAGAGCAAGTTCTTCTCCTTTCTCTCTTACAGTCAATGCCTTTTCCTAGTAGGGAACACCTATTGTCTTTTATTAATAAAGTTTTACTTATTTCTCAAAAGTTCCATACACACACGCACACACACACTCACACACACACAGACACACATATATGATATATATATATCATATACATCTCCCACTATCTCCCTCCACCTCTCCATGAGACTCTCCAGCTCATATCCTTCCCAATTTCATGTCTTCTATTATTATTATTATTAATAACCTTGAGTCTAATTAGTGTTGACCACATGCACATGGGTGAGTGTTATAGACTGGCACATGGGCAACCTACTCCACCCCTCAGTAGCTGCCAACTGCCTTTAGCTTCTTAGTTAAGAGTAGAGGCCTTGGAGGCCCCTGACCTATTCATTCTGTACGTTTTATTGGCTTAATCTTGGGCAACCATATTCACAAAGCTCTCAAGAAACTCAGAACAGCCAGAGATTAGAGAAGAGACCTCACACATCATTGTCCTTCTCACCCACATAATGGTGACACCATGGGTGAGACCATCACCTCCCCACGGGAATTCATTAGGGACAAGGTTCGAGTCCAAGTAAGGAGTAACAGGGACAAAGGTCTGTGAGTGTGTGTTTATGTGATATAGAGGTGGGGTATGGATGCAAGGTGCATGTGAGTGATTGGCCTATGACATGTGTACTGTTTGTGTGTTGTATTTTTTGTGTGGAGAGCAGTGTGTGTGTGTGTGTGTGTGTGTGTGTGTATTGTGTGTGTGTGTGTGTGTACATTGTGTGTGCTATGTGTTCATGTACAGGTGCATACATATGCAGGGAGCAGGAGTGAAGAGAGGGCTTGCTGAGCATTTTAACAGTTTATCTGGACAAAGGAGATAACAATGAGTTTCCCTTAAATAGAGTATCATGGATGAACAAGGAGAAGGTGCATTTTTGTTCCTTCTTACGCATTCAAGGCCTAAAATTAAAAAAAAAAAAAAAAGGTCGGGATTTGTTTTGTCCTTAAGCTATTTCTTTTATCTGTAATCAATTTGCAATTTCCACATTCCCATTGCTCTCATTGTCTTGTGCTTCTGGCTGAGTTATTTTTATTTCTTTTTCTGTTCAGACATAAGCTTGTATCTCCACAGAAGCACTGGCAAGCCCTACAGATTGAGTAAATTTGAAGCAACTTTCTTGCCATCTTTTCAACCACTACAAACTTACCTGAGTGGGAAGGGGAGGATAGGTGAGAGGAGGTCAAGAGTGTACAGAAGCCCATGTTTTATTCATTTCTCCAGAAAGCTGTGGATATTAACTAATTACTAAATTCCTTGCATCCCTGCAGAATGAAGAAGGGTAATCCAGCTGTGCCCTACTTTAAGAAACACTGAGTCAAAAATAAATTATGAAATGAAATAGGAGGCATATTTAGAGACAGGTTCAACAGAAGGTTGTATGTTTAAGAAAGTGTTCCCCTAGTGCATGTAAAACATGACTTCATTTATAAAACTTGAGATGTTCTTCGACAGAATGCCATTATTAAAAGCTCCAAGTCAT
Source organism: Hylomyscus alleni (assembly GCA_019843855.1). NCBI lineage: Eukaryota > Metazoa > Chordata > Mammalia > Rodentia > Muridae > Hylomyscus > Hylomyscus alleni. Next base: position 7,363 of record JADRCC010579431.1, read on the forward strand.
TAAAAGCAGGTGTGCTGGGGGCTTAATTGTTAAATCCATAGTAAGATTCCTTTAAATAGCATAACACTTCTGCACCCCAGCTTCAAGTGGTAAAATATGAATTGGTCTGCCAGCTATTGATTAAATGTAAATTAAGGGAAACATGACTATTGTCAGAACTAAATATGCCTGTGTTTGTCTTGCTGATTCTGTAAGTGGGAAAATTGAATATCAGAAAAAAATAAGCAGTTAATTTTTATTTCATTTTATAATAAAATCTCTATATAATGGTAAGACACAAATATAAATTATTCAAGCTAATGGAGAAGACAGAGGAGCATGGGATTGAATAATTCCAAAATTAGTTCATCTTCACTTTTGATTACATTTTCTGTCTTAAATCTTTGCCTCCAATTTTGGAGTGATCCAAAAGAAGTCAGCGGAAATCTAATCTTCCTGCATATGAATCAAAGCAGACTTTTAAGCAGAATTTTAAGTAGAATGTCTAGAACCAGACAGGAATAGGTCTCCTGCACATGCCAAGATGTGAGGGCAGATTCCAGATACCCTCTGAAGTCACTGATCAAAGCAAAATGAAATAAAAGCTCTTAGGGGCAGACTACCTTGCATTTTTTATTAGATATTTTCCTTATTTATATTTCAAATGATATCTTCTCTCCTGGTTACCCCTCTGAAAAAATATAAAAAACAAAAACAAAAACAAAAGACAAATCCCGATTCCTCGCCTCTCTCTCTGCTCACCAACCCAACCTCTCCCACTTCCTGGCCCTGGCATTCCTCTACACTGGGGCATAGAGCTTTCACAGGACCAAGGGCCACTCTTCCCATTGATGACCAACAAGGCTATCCTCTGCTATACATATGCTGCTGGAGCCATGAGACCCACCATGTGCGTTCTTTCATTGATGGTTTGGTCCCTGGGGGGATCTGAGCGTACAAGAGAGTTCATATAGTTGCTCATCCTAAGGGGCTACAAAACCTTCAGCTCCTTGAGTCCTTTATCTAGCTCCTTCATTGGGGACCCTATGCTCAGTCCAATGGATGGTTGTGAGCCTCTACTTCTGAATTAGTTGGGCACTGTCAGAGCCTCTCAGGAGACAGCTATATCAGGCTCCTGTCAGCCAGCACTTGCTGACATCCACGTAGTGTCTGAGTTTGATAATTGAATATGGAAAGGAATCCCAGGTGGAGCATTCTCTGGATTGTCCTTCTTTCAGTCTCTGCTCCATAGTTTGTCTCTGCAACTCCTTAGATGGGTATATTGTTCCACCTTCTAAGAAGAAACGAAGCATCCATACATTGGTCTTCCTTCTTCTTGAGTTTCTTTTGGTTTATGGGTTGGTATTTTGGGTATTCTGAGCTTCTGGGCTATTATCCACTTATCAGAGAGGGCATGTATTGTGTGTTCTTTTGTGATTAAGTTACCTCACTCAGGATGATATTCTCAAGCTCCATCCATTTCCCTAAGAATTCCATAAATTCATTGTTTTTAATAGCTGGGTAGTACTCCACTGTGTAGATGTACCACAATTTCTGTATCCACTCCTCTGTTGAGGGATATTTGAGTTGTTTCCAGTTTCTGGCTATTAAAAGCTTATAAATAAGACTGCTATAAACATAGTGGAACATGTGTCCTTATTACATGTTGGAGCATCTTCTGGGTATATGCCCAGGAGTAGTATAGCTGGGTCCTCTGGTAGTACTATGTACAAATTCTTGGGGAATTGCAAACTGATTTCCAGAGTGGTTGTACCAGCTTGCAATCCCACCAGCAATGAAAGAGCATTCCTCTTTCTCCATGACCTCTCCAGAATCTGCTGTCACCTGAGTTTTTTATCTTAGCCTATATAATCTGACTGGTGTGAGGTAGAATCTCAGAGTTGTTTTGATTTGCATTTCCCTGATGACTAAGGATGTTGAACATTCCTTAGGCGCTTCTCAGCCATTCAGTATTCAAAAGTTGAGAATTATTTGTTCAGCTCTGTACCCCATTTTAAATAGGGTTATTTGATTCTCTGGAGTCTAATTTCCTGAGTTCTTTGCATATATTGGATATTAGCCCTCTATCAGATATAGGATTGGTAATGATCTTTTCCCAGTCTGTTGGTTGCCATTTTGTCCTATTAACAGTGTCCTTTGTCTTACAGAAGGTTTGTAATTTTATGAGGTCCCATTTGTCAGTCCTTGATCTTAGAGCATGAGCATGTTCTGTTCAGGAAATTTTCCCCTGGGCCCATGTGCTCCAGGCTCTTCCCCACTTTCTTTTCTATTAGTTTCAGTGTATCTGGTTTTATGTGGAGTTCCTTGATCCACTTGGACTTGAGCTTTGTACAAGGAGATAGGAGTGGATCGATTTGCATTCTTCTACATGCTAACTGCCAGTTAAGTCAGCACCATTTGTTGAAGATGCTGCCTTTTTTCCACTTTATGGTTTTAGCTCCTTTGTCAAATATCAAGTGACCATAGGTATGTGGGTTCATTTCTGGTTCTTCAGTTCTATTCCATGATCCACCTGCCTGTCATTGTACCAATATCATGCAGTTTTTATCACAATTGCTCTGTAGTATAGCTTAAGGTTGGAGATGGTGATTCCACCAGAGGTACTTTTATTGTTGAGAATAGTTTTTGATGTCCTAGGTTTTTTATTATTCCAGATTATTTGCAAATTGCTCTTTCCAAGTCTGTGAAGAATTGAGTTGGAATTTTGATGGGGATTGCATTGAATCTGCAGATTACTTTTGGCAAGACGGCCATTTTTACTATATTAATCCTGCCAATCCATGAGCATGAGAGATCTTTCCATCTTCTGAGATCTTCTTCAATTGAAGTTCTTCTCATACAGATATTTTACTTGCTTAGTTAGAGTCACACCTCGGTATTTTATATTATTTGTGACTATTGTGAAGGGTATTATTTCCCTAATTTCTTTCTCAGCCTGTTTACATTTGTATAGAGGAAGGCCACTGATTTGCTTGAGTTAATTTTATATCCAGTTACTTTGCTGAAGTTGTTCATCAGATTTAGAAGTTCTCTGGTGGAATTTTTGGGTCACTTAAGTATACTATCATATCATTTGCAAATAGTGATAATTTGACTTTTTCCTTTCCAATTTGTATCCCTTTGATCTCCTTTTGTTGTCTAATTGCTCTGGATAGTACTTCAAGTATAATATTGAATAAATAGGGAGAGAGTGGGCCTAGTCCCTGATTTTAGTGGGATTGCTTCAAGTTTCTCTCCATTTAGTTTGATGTTGGCTACTGGTTTTCTGTATATTGCTTTTACTATGTTTAAGTATGGGCCTTGCATTCCTGATCTTCCCAAGACTTTTATCATGAATGGGTGCTAGATTTTGCCAAATGCTTTCTCAGCACCCAATGAGATGATCATATGGTTTTTTTCTTTGAGTTTGTTTATGTAGTGGATTACATTGATATATTTCTGTATATTGAACCATCCCTGCATTCCTGAGATGAAGCCTACTTGATCATGATGGGTGATCGTTTTGGTGTGTTCTTGGATTCGGTTTGCAAGAATTTTATTGAGTATTTTTGCATCGATATTCATATGGGAAATTGGTC